>CANXYI010162447.1:0-14420 GCA_948208565.1 Hura crepitans
TGCCACAATACACCAAAACTTAAAATTGAACCAATTTTTCCAACTTCTAAAAGTAGGTATGGTGTCTAAAAACCTTATGGACAAATTTTTGCATATTTATCATGATTTTTTGGTAGGGAAATAGTGAGGAATTATGGTGAAAAGGGAGCATAAATTGTAGATTTTTACTGCTTGTGGTGTTGACAATAAAGGGACTGAGAAGGGTGGAAATGGTGGAAGGGCATGTTAATTGGCATAGTGAGTAGATGTCTATGTGGCATGGTTTATATATGAGTGAGTGGGTGGCTCAAATGGTGACATGTGGTGCCCGAGCAACTTAAAAAACCTAATTTTTAGCAGTAATTTGGGCAATTTTTGAAAGTCATGTAGATCTCCAAAAATCATCACATCTATTCCAAAAATCCTCTATTAGGCCTATTTAGGGCCTCATAAAATTTCACATCAAAATTCGATCTGCAATTTGGTTAACTAATTTCTTGAAAAATTGAGAAATTATATAAAATTACTATACAACCTTAGAAAATTAAAATTCCTTCACCATTGAACTCTATGAAATTTTTTACCTTTAAGGTATGATATTTTTATGTTTGTCTGAGCATATCCTAATTCATTTTTGACCTAAGTCCATTTAAGGCTATAATTCACTAGCTTATGGCCCAAAATGAATTATTGGTTTTGTTAAAATTTTAAATTATTTTGTTTTGCCTATTTTTTGGCCCTTTAAAGTTTCATGACTAGTATGCCCCTTGTTAAGCCCCACGAAGGTGTCACAGCTCCTCTAGAGCATAGTTCGAGTCCTAAAGGTACTTTTCATAAAGCCCTTATTTACGGGTGTTATAAAACCATCCTTCTCCTTCATAAATAATACTAGTGCTCTTTAAGATGAAATACTTAGCCTAATAAAGGCCTTATCTAGCAACTCTTGAAGCTAAATCTTTAACTCCTTTAACTCTATTAGGGCTATTTTGTATAGAGCTATTAATATCAGAGTAGTGTTAAGTAACACCTCTATATTGAACATGAGTTCTCATTCTAGAGGCAAACTAGGGAACTCTTCTAGAAATACATCCATAAATTCTAACACTATCAGTATGTTGTTACTAGCATCCGGCTCTTCATTATGGGTACCATAAATATGAGCTAAGAAAGCTTGACAACCTTCTTTAATATGTGCCTTACTATGACTACATAGATTACATTAGATAGAAAGTCTACCCTCTCACCCGTAATTGTAATCTCAGCACCATCTTACACCATAAGAGCCAACCTCTTTAACTTGTAATCTAATATAACCCAGTACTTAGACAATCAATCCATGCCAAATATCTGGTCGAACTCATCAAATGGTAGCTCGATGAGATTAGCCAAAAATTGGTCTGTTCATATTGCCAATGCACACTTTTTATAAACCTTGTTTACTATGATATGCTGACTTAAAGGATTGTTAACCATAGTCTTTATGTCCATAAGTTCTTACTCTAACCCTTAGTCTTATGCTCATGATGTGAAAATATAGGAATGTAAAGACCTTGGATCAATTAAAGCCAAAATAGGTGACTTAAAGAGAAGAAAAATACCAACTATAACGTCTAGCTTATCAGCATCCTCTAGTTCCCTAATGGCATATTATTAGGTAGGAGATATGTGCTCAGTTATGGACTATGCTTTATCCTTTTGAGCTACCTTTGGTTTATCTCTTTTGTCTCTCTTATGATTTTTTATAGATGCAAGCATAGATCTCTAACCAACATTAGCTTTGGCTTGACAATCATGAAGGAAGTGATTCGATGAACTACACCAAAAACATATACTTGGCTTACTCCTTTAGCACTCTCTCTTGTGTCACTTATGGCAAGTTAGACATAGAGGAACTAGGCCATTCTTGGCTATAAAAACTGGTGTACTAGTAGCCTATGATTGATGTCTAGTCTTAACTTTACACCCCTAACTTGTCTTCTAAGACTGTCCTTATTTTTATGATTGTTAGGGTGTCCCAAATTGATTCCCTTTAAATCTCTAGCCTGACTATTACACTGTACTAAATGCTCCTTATCTAGAAGATCTCTTTATCTGATAAAATTCCCACTTCTCTTTATGCACACCCTTTATAGAGCAACAAACTAAAACTAGCTATGAGAAATCCCTGATTTTCATAGAGACCACTTGTGACTTAATTTCAACATGTAACCTCTTTTTAGAATGCTTGTACTTGACAACTTCAGTAGAGATGGTGTCCTTAGCATACCGACTAAGCATAGTGAAATCTTTTTAATACTCACCTATAAATGTCTATCTTTACTTAAGGTCTATGAACTCTTACCTTTTATTATCAAGAAACTGTTTAGAGGTATACTTCTTGTGAACTCAAATAGGAAGAACTTTTATGTCTAATCTTCCTCTTTTATGTGCTTAGTTAAGTCATCCTACCACTTGCCTACCTCTTCTTGCAGTAAAGATATAAGATAACCTTGTCCTCTAGGGTACGCCATATCTGTTTCATAATCTTTTTACTGCAGAATAGCCAGTACTCCATCTTCTTGAGCTTTAATGTCCGTTCACCTCTAAAATCCTTTGCTCCGATCTTCTTAATCCACTTTATATAGGTCTTTTAAAGGGCTAAGGGAACATGTTGCTACTGTGGTACTAGTAGTAGTGGAGTAGTTGTTATAGCCTATCTCAAAAGCTATATCATCTATTGTAGAAATACTAGTTAAACATGAGCTGTTGAAGACACCTACCTCGCTACACTACTAGACACAAAGGCAACTCTATCTGACTCTTGCCCCATAAACATAAAAGCATATCCTCCTTCCACTTCAAGGGGTGCACTTATCTTAATTATAGGCATAAGAACACTTGGTAAGCATCAGTACTCTTAAATAATGAATTTTATAGATTTAAGCCTATAGCACTCGTATATTGCCTAGGAATGACTAAACTAAAGCTTTGATATCAAAAAATGTGACACCCCTTACTAAGTCTAGTTCGATCATCGGCTGGTTGTAAAATATGACTATAAAGTGTACACATAACATGCTATTCAATCTCAACTCATATAACATTTTTAAAATAATCTTATCAATCAAGAATAAAACATAAAATTATGAGTTTTCAAAAACTGAGTTACATATTCAAATTTGAGAATCCTCGTGCAAAAATTTTGGTAGTATAATAGCTGTATCAAGAATAATCTCAAAATTTAAATAGTAACCTACAATTAAGAAAAATAGTTTTAAACAAAGTTCTCAACAATTTTCTAACTTTATGATCCTCTTAATTACTCTAAATCACAAATCATAACAAAACACAATCTTAACCTCAGAAAGAGACATTATAAAAGTTTGAAAGATAGAAAAGAATTTAAATAGGGTTACAAAACCATAAAATGTATTTAAATTTATAGTATAGATAGTTTAGACCTATAACTTTAACATTGCTACATAAGAGTGCTTCATCTGCTATCTATACATTTTATAATCTAGCTACTTATAGTGAAACTATACCAAAAGCAATGCTTCTCCTTGATAGTCTTAGTGTCTCAAGGCTTCAGCTCAAATGTCTTTCTTACCTATGCATTGCAAGTAAAAATGATGTGTTAAGCAAATAGCTTAATGGTGAAATTGGTGTTATGAGGCTTTGGCTCAAGTGTGCCTCTTACCTATGCATCACAAGTACAAATGATGCGCTAAGCAAATACCTTAGTGGTGAAATTAAATTAACTCATATAATATAGCCATTTTATTATCAATTATAACTGTATTCTTGCTTCCAACAACACGTACAAGCCATAATATGTAAAATGTTATACATAACATACATAATCTAAATGTCATGCTAAAATAATGCAAATCACATATTTTTATGGAAAACACATTTCACATGGGAATTTGATCATTTTATGATAAATGAAAAAGTCCATTATTAAACTTTCCATAAGATCGTTATTTATTGACCATATGACAAAAGCATATATCCTATAGATAATGGGGGTGGACGGTAAGAACAACTTTTATGAACTTGTAGGTTTATCTACTAATATTGATATGAAAATCAAGCATATCATAAACCTAAAGGTTAAACACAACAAGATTCAAATACCAAGTATAGCATGAGTCCAAGGACATATATATCATTTATGAACCCAAAGTTCATCCACCAACATAGATCTGAAGACCAAGAATATATATATAGGCCATTAGGTTAGACTAAAAGTTGACACATTGACAAGATATATGAAAGCACCATAGTGCCCTAGCAGTTACTACTATACCCCTAGTTGATTGGTCAACCTATTTATATAGGTTGTTAAGCATATGGGCTATTATTATATTTTTTTTAGTTCCACCAATTTAATTGAGCATAAAATGGCTTTTAAATCATGTTAAGTTCAACAAATGACCATACGTAGTAATTTAGCATTTTTAGACTTTATTATGGTTATACACATCATGTTAATGAAAAGCCACATTCAAAAGTCCATAATTATATACACACAGCCATAACATGCTCAAAATCACACTAGTAACATTCAATTTCCACCCTATGATCAATAATGAGTAATTGACCATGTCTATCCATTTTATGCTTAATTCAAGCATTCAAAAGTTTGATTTACCCAATAAATCCATTCAGTCACTAAGCCTCAAGCATAAACTATAATCTATATCTTTACATTTTACTCGATATAATAATGCTCATAAGGCTATATTCATGTTTAAGGAAACATTCATCCTTACACATGCATAAAGTTACATTCATGTATGCATATAACTTGACTTTATAACCTCAACACACTTGAACTACTTATATCCATCCAGCTTATGCATTCATGGATAATCATAAAACCAAACCAACATACACCACTCAAACATGCACAATAATACATTTGGCCACCCATACCAAATAAAGGGTCACAACTTCTAAAATTGTTATATTGTGCTTTATGTTCATTTCACATGTCATATAGTAAACATATAGTCCATTTTTGCCCTTATCACATTCCTTATGGCATGATAATTACCATTCAATGCTACAAACTTCCTCATAAATTAACATTCACTATTATGCAACTAATATGTCATTATTTATGCTTAACAATACAATTATATGCATTATAAAATAACACACACATACACTAGCATATAATATGGCTATTCGACCACAAAGCATTTGGCAAAACAAAAAGAACATGTTTTAATCATATAACACCATATGTAAGTTAAATGCTATGCTAAACAATACTAATCCACTTATTAACATACACAAATAACCATATACACCTTTATCCCTGAATAGGGTCATTTAGCCTTAGTAGCCACATCACCCATGCATGTATCTTTCATCATACCATACATATTCAAGGGATCAAATAAGTATATTTCATCATCCCACAATCTAATTAACACATTTAAACTCATAAATTTCATTACATAGCATTTATCATTCACTTACATACACATGCATTTTATAAAAATTTAGGGCATAATTAAATTTGCATGATTTAATCCAATTTGACATATTGAAACAATCATAATACAACCCTAAAGACTAATGAAACCTTCTTTTTCCCATTGTCAAAAACTTTATTGGTTTTTTCAACTGCCCATTATAGATTTGATTTGTAAAAATTCAAAATAAATCATACATGTATTAAAAATAAAAAAAATTACAACACATATTGACTCTTGGGAATCCTAGGAATGTAAGGACAATATTAGGTTTCAAAAATTCTTACCCAAATCGAAATAGGGTACTATTCATCGAGATGAAAATCGGGCCAATTCCTTTAGTTTTCTTTAAAATTTTTGCTCTTAATATGCTTTAGAGGATATAGAGGCATTAATGATTATTTAAATCAAACCAAACCAAGCATAAAATATAGAATCAATAAGTAAAATATAAGGGTAGATATGTGTTGAAACCATCGGCTTCAAGAGAAGAGAGGAAGGGAGGAGATGAAGTGAAATGTTGACCAAACTTTATAAAGTTTGACCATAATTATGGTTTTTGAAAATTAATTATTTTCCCATTTTCCTTCTCTTTTAAGCATAATTAAATCTCAATTAGTAATTCAAAAATTTAATTAATTTAGGCCCTACAACCCTTAGAAAATTTGAAGCTCAAAAAATGAGAAAATCAAATTAAATTACCACTTTTTTTTACTCAATTTTAAAATAAAATATTTCTCAATCCTTAAAAATTCCAATTCTAGTGCCAATAGGCTAATTAGAATTTTTGAGTATTAGGTAATATTAATCATAAAAATTTTTTAGCAACTTTTAAAATATTTTATGGTTCAAGGTTTCTTTGATTACAATTCACAAGGTTTGCCTTGATTACTATTCACAAGACACTACTATGAAAAAAATCCTTAGCATTTTTAACCACCCAAATGAGTTTTGTTTGGTTTCAAACTTTTCCAAAAATTATTTTATGATTAATACTTCAATTTGGTAGCTTCAGTGCATCACGAGTCTTGGGAACACTATTCATACCTAGAAAGTGGTATTCACAAAAGTTAGGATTTTTAGGCCATTACATACCTAACCTCTCACACAACTATCTCACTTGGCTATATAGGCTAAATGCAATGACATTCAAGTTATAACTTAATATTTATTCCAACTCCATAATTACACATCTAATTTGTCTTACGTGATCATTAGGTTAAAGTATATGTCATACATACTGTAGATTACTCATATGTGATCAATCTATATAAGTGTATCAATCAATCATAAAGATAGCACATACTTATAATTTTATTTTTAGTTTAAATACATTTGAATCTTACATAATACATTTAATACGAGTTTACTATTAATTTCAATTTACACATACTTATACACACATACAAACACACACTTTCGCATTATCAATTATGTATACCCAAAGTATGATTTATTAAACTTTTACTCATCTCTTTAAATTACATAATACAACAACAATAATATCTTAATACCATTCAGGCATATAATTTCACAAAATCATCCTTTATTTTATGGTTCAAATGCTATTTAAACTATACTCTATCTAATTAATTAACATCATTTTACGCTCAATTTTCAATCTATATATGTTTATACATATAAATCACGCACTTTAAAGACATACATGTGCACTTTAAATAGTAAATATACACATATAAAGTATACATTATTGGATACACTTTCTAGCAATCTAAAATCTTCTATTGGAAAAATATTAAATCCTCTTTTTTGTTATATGTCTTTTATTTCCACTTAGCCTTCTTGCTTTTTCCTCCCCTAACTTTGTTATCTTTATTGTATATCTATTAAACACCAAAGCATTCTTCCATCATATAGGCTGTAACTGAGTAAATTCCTTTATCAAATACAACTAAAATAGCATGGTAACTTATGTTCAATCCCAACAAAACTTATCTCACAAATTGATTTGATAAACTTCTATTAGGATTAAAATAAATGCTAAAACTCATTATTATTAATCCAAATTTATAACCTAAAAGAAGTACCTACCTTAATAAAATAGAAAGAGCTCTTATTTTTTTTTAGAAAACAAACTAGACACCCTATTTTAGTTAAAGGCATATTTTAGTTCAACTCTTTCCATTTCTCTATTCTCAATTCATTTTCTCCCCATTGTAATCTTCTTTTAAGCCTCACTATTATTGTTTACTATCAAAAGTCATAGAAACAACTACTTTCCTCTCATTTCCTAACAAATACACAGGCATTATTGCAATTTTAGTGTGCAACTGCACCACTATTGCTTATCATTGTAGTAGTTATGCTTATATCTCCTCTCAAATCTACTAAAATTTATATCTATTTGTTGTAACACACAAAAATCAACCTATTGGACTAATATCCAATACTTTAGGTTTGAATACAATAATATAAAATTAAAGAATCTTGATACTTATTAGATTCAAGTAGTTAATATGTTGACATTCACCATTTTCCTCTATTTTTGGGGCCTTTCTTTGAACATCACCATATTTTTAACAGTATCACATGAAAATGTTTGAAATTTGGTAGTCTTTAATTTTTTCCCTCTCCTTCTTTTTTAGTGTTGCTAAATAACCTAACTGGTTGCTCCGCATCTTTAATTTTTTTATAATCTCATTTATCTCTTATTCCTTCAAATCTTTCTCTATTGTTGATTTCCTTCATTTTCCTGCCTATAGCTGAGCCATTATTGCAACCTCCCTTTCTCTACTACCATGAATTCCTCCACCCTTATTCCTTTTTTCCCTTTAACCCTTTTCTCTTTGTCTTTTACCTTTTCTTATTATTTTTATTTCTTTTATTCCTTTTTTCTTTCTTGCCACCTTATTTATTTTGCTGCTACCGAAAATGAAAGGGTTATTTCCACATTTTCCTTCTTTTATTTATTTCATTTTTTCCTTCAGTTTATATCTTTCATTCTCTTTTTTTATATATTTATATGGCTACCATTTAAATTAGTAAAATATCTTAGGGTAAAAATGCCTCATGACCATATCCTCCTTTATTTGTTTTTAATTATGCCTTTATATTCTCTCTTTTTATTTACTCATTTAACCTTATAAATCTCCTTTAATCTATAAAAATTCCAATTTTAGTTCCATAATATCCCCTAGAATATTTGAATATCAGCTTGTGAAATACCAAAGTAAAATTAGGCAAAAGACATAATTATTGGTTTAGCTTTTCATAATTTAGGTCTTTAGTAAAATCATCATTTTCCATTTTTCAACTAATTTAATGACCTCATTTCCAAATCAAAATTTTCACCCATGATTTCTTAATAATTATTACTTCTATTCTACCTAATTGTTGTGCCTTGGGTCTAGGGAGCACTATTCACAAACTTGAGATTTTTGGACGTTACATGTATAATAGGGATATTTTGTGTATATTAAACATTCATTTATAATAAAAGGCATTCTTTATTAGATAATAATTATGTAATTCATTTATTTGATATATATCTTAAACTTTGTAATGAAGTCCTTTGTATTATTTCATAGTGCAAAGGAAATCATGAAGAGTTGGGATTCCTATTGCTTGTAAATGTAAAATGTGAAAATTTTCTCTAGTCATAGTATTAATAAGATGGGACACTATTAATATAGATAGACTATCACATGTTACACTCCTTGGCTTGGTCAAGCAATAGTGCTTATAATAGTATTATTTTATGCACATAAGCCTATGAATAGGCCATGCACCTAGTTTAAGAAGAGGCCCATTTCATAGGCCTCATTATGTAAGCTTTATATTAGATTTTTAAGTGTTAAAATTTTGACCTAAAGGGGCTATGTACAGTAAAAATAGCTAAAATTGATGTAGCCATAAAGAGAGCCACTAAACACAATTTCTCATGCACCCTTCTAAGTTTCAATTTGAAGTCGTTTCTTCTCCTCTTCTTCCACCTAAATATGTTACCAACATATAGATATTCAAGTGTTCTCTTCTTTCAAATTCTTGTATGGTTAGCTTAGAGTTGTTCCTGAGAGGATCATTATGGTTTGTGGCAACCTAGTGAGGTGATTTCAAAGAAAAGAATTGCTACATGGTTAATGGTAAATTCTAAACTACTTAAATTTTCTATTAACTATCTATTTTAAATCATTTAATGGCTCTTCCCTTATTTTGTTTTCATAAGATTTTTAAATTTTCCACCATGCATGTCTCAGGGAAGCCAACAAACACTACGTGAATTAATTTGTTTTATGATAATATGTATGTCTTATATTTAATAGTGCAAATTTTTATTGTAATGTCAAATAGGCTAAATAATGAAAAGTAGTGAAACATGAATAGCAATTGACAAAGGATTTTAAACATTATTGCTATGTGAATTATGATAAAGTATCTTATATGAATTGTATGATTTATGCCTATTTTGTTTAAATGTAATACACATATATGATGCCATGGTCATGTATAGTGATGAACTCCTATGAGGTAATTGAGGTAAGAACATGCATGAGTAAATATGCTTAACTATATACATGAGTATGTGCAATTATGCCTTGATATATGTTTTGCTTGGTAGAATTCATAAATGGTTTATGTACCACTAAGCAAAATTTACATAGTGCATAATTTGTTTCCATGTGTAGGTATTGACTCTAGCATCAAGAAAAGAGGTAAATTGCAAAGGGGATCCATAATAGGTGGAATGAGCATATCTTGTACATGTATAAGTATGAGTTATTTTAATTACATTTTTTAGTAAAATTTTCTATTATTGGTATTGTAAACACCTCATCTTTGACCTAAGATGATAGCCGAAGATAAAATCTTAAGCACAACACAAAGTCATCAAGAGCTAAGTCTACACGAACCAACTAAACTAAGTTTATACAGACTAACTATATGAACAGGCTAAGATCTATCCCACGGACTAGCATACCAAAAAGCATGGTCTACATAGAGTAATATGGATAAGTCCAAATGGACTTACCAATTGAAAATGCACTCCAGAGGAAGATTCTACCTATTTAGTCCAGAAGCTAGAATTCCATTGCAATTGGGACTTCTTTTTAGATGAAAATAAGAAAACCTAAGGAGACTAAGTATATATACTTCTCTCTATCAATAGAGGAGGAAGAGGATGAAAAAATTACAATCTAAAAAATACATTCAAATGGCAAAAGACATCCAAAAAATTGTGAGAGCTTGAACTAAAAGCAATTCAAATCATCTTCACTTAAACCTTGAGACCTTTATACTATTGTTTGAAGAGACTTCTTGTTCAAGTAATATATAAGGTCCAGTGTATGCTTCTTGATGTTTTGTTGGCCTATGATCTTTGAAATTGATAGATAAGTGAGGTGGTACTTTGTTATCCCCACTTTTATTTATAATGAGTAGGCCATCATAGTATTATATAGAATTGATTACTACAACCAATGTTAAGGATGTTGTATTGTGTTAATAATCATCACATAAATCTGATCATATGTATGGTTAGGTCAACATGGACTTAGTTCCTTTAGGCACAAGCATGATAAGTTAGTCCACATGGCTTTATTTCTTTTATGTGAATGTGATAAATTGGTCTGCATAGACCTATATCCAGTGAGCATGATTTTATGTTTCAAGCACTTTGTTATAAGCTAGTTTATAAATTTGAATCTTTCTATTTAGATGTTATATGTGAAGGCATGTATATACGTGTATATGATTGATAGGTAATTTACACAGACTCCTTGTCAGAAGGGCTTTAGTTTTCACAGTTGTATATGATGAATTGTATGATAGCTCTTTGAAATATGCATTGTTTATACAATCAATTATTTTAGATTCATATGTTTTAAATATGTCCATATTCCATTTATTATACATCAATGATTATATAACCTCAATTTAACTCTGTTCAACTTCATCGTCATATCAGTTGTTAACTAGATTGGCTTGCTAGATCAAAATAGGGATGGACATGACTTACCCTTTGGAGATGGTCCACATGGATTCAGATGAGACCATCAGAATGTTAGCACGGACTAGGCAACACAAAAGCAGAACCATTTTAGTGTTATGATTTGTTCCTTTGGTTATGTACTTATTATACATTTTAGCTTGTTTTGGGGTTGTAATAGTTAGTAAACAACTTATTTTACGTGTAAAAACCTAAATTTCACATCAAAAAATTTTATATATAATTAAATGTTATTTTCCTTGACAAAAATGGATTTGTATTTTCTTAATCAAAAGTCACAATAATAAAATGTATTTTTGAAAGCCAATCTATTAAAGATGGGAGTTAGGCAACTACCGCCAATTCCTATGGAATTATGGGTAGTTGTCAGGTTAATTGAAAAATAATGAATAACATATTTTTTGGATTTATATATATGTTGTATGTTTTAAATATTGCAATTCACTTCCTTTGTATGAAAAAGTGAAATAATTTAATTAAGAATGATGCATGCTTGATTGATAGAGGACTGATAAACATTACAATATACATGGATAACATATTATAAAGGCATAAAGAAGATATAAAATTCCAAACCTTTCTGGTAAAGAAGATTAGAGGTCCTAGTGTAGAGGCCAGGTGGTGACTCCACTAACCACTCTTGTGCCCGGGAAAACACCATAATTCTATACAGGTATCAAAAGTCATAACATATGGTTTATTTTTCATTAGACAAATTTATTTGGGCTAAGATTTGAGAGCCCTATCCTTTATTTTCATCATCCCATAGTTTAGTATTATCATTATTAGATAAAGCATATATGACCAGTTTGATCAAGTTTAGTGTTTATGAGATAAAGGTATCTTTGTCAATCCATTTTCTAAATGATTATAAGAAGTATAAGTATATGTATAAGCATATTATGTATTCACTACTAGTGGAACACAATGTGGCACTTCTACTACTTGGTGTCTTGGGATGTCAATAAGAGGGATGTCTTAATCATGTATATGTATGCAACAATTTTAAGTTTTTTTTTAAAATCACATATTACTCCCACTATTTTATTACAAACCAATAATCCTTATTATATTAATGGAGAAAGCCTATTACAAGCTTTTTTTAGTGGGTTTATATCTATCTTTGTTAAGGATAAAGCCTTGAGTTCACCCAATAAGCCTAACCCATAACTCAAATGGTAGATATCACTTATAAATTGCATCATATGTAACTACTAGCCATTGGGTTACCAACTCTTGGTGTATGTGTGCATATATACATTTCCCCTATCTTACCTTAAAGCCATTAGCCTTAAGTATGCTTAACAAACTAATGGCCTAATTAAGTTGGACCTATTAATATAAATTAAACATATCCAATATACCATAGGCTTGAGTATGCTCAACAACCTAATAGTCCCATATTAACAAAAGGCTTATAGGTCTTAATATTTATAAGGGATTTCTTCTTTTTTATGTCTCATTGTTCATAGTATAAATCATGCATATATAGTTTTCATATCAAATATATAACTTGGTTATAGATTTTTACTAAATTGATTTCCTATAACAAAGGAATTCAATTTGGGCTAAATCCTAAGTAGTATGCATAAATTACAAATAGTAAAAGAAATAATTAAAAACACTTTCCAACTATATCTTTATTTGTCCTCTTTATTTTAGCCTTCTTTTCCTTTGCTTATTACATTTCTTCTTTTCTATTATAGTCCTATGCAATCTAATTACATAATCTCTTCTATAAAAAAAACTACATTACATGTGATAGGAGTTAGATAAAAAGAGAAATATAACATAAATAGTGAATGGTTGGGACACATAAGCCCAATTTACCAAAAAAAATACCTTTATCATGCATTCTAATGTATAAAACTCAAAAATATTCATTATGGTGTTTAACTAGTATTATAACTCTTGTAACACTAATTTGGTTAATTGTCTTGATCAATTAATTATGCATACCTATAATCATAGGTATAAGCACTTAGATTTTGGGTCTTGAATTTTCTTATGGATTTGAATTTCAACTTGTCTTGATATGCTCACGGTGTGACTACAATTACATAAAAATAGGAATATATGGTGGTGTTAAAAACTTTGGTTGATAATGATAACTAAAGATAACTAGGTTATATCGATTAACTAGATAGTTGGTCTTTATGGACCTACTTATAAAGGTCCATATGGACTAATAAAGAGCTAACCTATGTGTACCAAACTTATAGCCTATGGTCTATTGAAACCACCAAGCCCATAGAAATTATTAAGTCAAACCATTTGACTTTTTGTCACATGGGTAGTCTTCATGCTTTGCTAGAAGCCTCCAATGACTTATGTAATAGAGATTTCATTAACGAGATTTAACATTGATTAACTATAATAAATCATAAAATCATACATCCAACGTGCTTTAAAAGCTAAAAAGGTTGCACACCATTATGGGCAAATTAATGAGGTAAAAATTATAGAGTATTTAATAGTATTGGAAGTCATTAAATAGGTAGAAATAAAAATAGAAGGCTTAATAGGCCTAGAGCCTAAGAGAAAAAGCTTAAAATAATAATTAAGGGTTAATAAACTATTTTAAGTGATTGGGCCAAAATTAGGCCTTTTAATTAATTAATTAATTAATTAAAAGTCTAATTTTATAAAGCTTTTAGGGGTTTATGGGTTAAATAATCTAACATAGGGATTAACTAAAAGTGTATACAATACTTCAAAAGTCATTTTCACTAGGGGGCTTTTGATAGAGAGAACTATTTTCTACAATTATTGCAAATTCTCCTCCTTCTAAGCGTTCATTTTCTTTTTTATTTAATTTAATTTCTTACTAACCCCTTAAAATAAAATTCACTTGTACACCTCTTGGATTCTTATTGAATTTGCTACTAGTGTATAAACCTTAGAGATGTTTTGTTTAAACCACTATGGTCTACTATAACCTAATGAAGTGATAGCTGCAAATTAGAATAGCGTATGATAAATTATTATTATATGAATTCTTTAAA
>CANXYI010162582.1:0-14785 GCA_948208565.1 Hura crepitans
ATATATGTAGTAAGATATGTTACTTGTATCTATAATTGGTATATATGGCATGTTGGATTGTTTAAGGATGCTTTATATGTTAATTGAGATCTTTCAAGAATGTTAACATGATGAACTAAAGAATTAGGCAATAAGATGTTATGATGGTTGAAGTGTTTTAAGGTGATAGTAATGGCATTTTAGCTTATGATATATGTGAAAGTGATAATTAAAGTTAAAATGGTTCAATTTGGTATTGTGGTAAAAGATGATATAGATTTATACGTAGACCAAATGTTATGTACAATGAACAAATGATGTAACTTGAGTTATAAAACACCTAAAAAAGGAATTGGGGAATATGTATGATAATTATAAAGTATAATATATGTTCAACATTCTTTAAGTGCTAAGATAGGTAAGTCTATTGTGTTGAGACATTAATATCTATCTACATGTAAATAAGACATGAAAAATTAACAATAAGATAAAGATTAATGTTAAGGAATAGGAAGTATGATATATTATTGAGGCTATGTGATGTACATATACATAGGTAATGCTTTTATGGTATATTGGTGGTTATAAATGTTGAAAGAGGTGACATAGTAAGAATGGCAATATTAAGGCCTATGTATGGCATTAATATATGTGATCTAATGTAATATGATGTGTAAGTGTATACAAAATCATATGTTGATGTTGGTGTATTTTTAGTTTTTAAAGTATGTATGTTAGGGTTATTTAGCATGTAATTGGTGGGACTTGATGAATATGTTCTTTTATTGTATTTATGAGTTGATAACATGCTAAAGGATAAATTATAATGGATTTAAAGTATTGGCATGTCAGATTTAAGAGTGATTCAAAACTCTCACATAATGTGTATGTATGTTTTATGTATTTTAAAGCTTGTAAACTCATAATGTGAGACAATATATGTATAATTAAGATGTTAACTCTAATATGTTTAATAGAATTGTTATTAGATGAGGACAAAAAGTTTTGGCTAAAATTCTTCTTGATGGCTAGGTAAAGATGGAATGAATATTAGGTTGTGAAAAGAATAGATTTGTGATCTATGTGTAATATGTAAGTGTTGGTATTAATTGTGATTATAATTATGTTTAATTGAAAGATTTAAGAACATATGCCTAAGTTAATGAGATGAAATATCATGGAATGAATAGTGATGAATATTGGCCAAAACATAAAGGAATAGAAATGGAGCTTAATAATGTTAATTATGCATATAAATGACCATAATCAAACCTTAGTTATAAACTTTAAATGACAAAAGCAAGAAAGGCTACATGATGTAAACTATGTTAATAATGTTCATATGTATGGTAATAAAGCCATTTTGGTATGCCAAGGTAAGTGATATTGCACATGTTATTAAGAAAGTGCATGAAAAGTTATGTGTTATATGTTGATCTAGACTTGATTTAGACATAATCTAATCAAGTATGTAAGATTTGCATCTTATAGCCAAATGGCCAAAATATGATTTATGAATAGAGATATGGATTATAAGCCATAATAGGTTGGCATAATGATATAATCAAGGCCTAATGGCATAATGTTAAGTTGGTGGAAGTCTAAAACAACCACTAAAATAGAATTATGGAAGTCTAGAGCAACTATTAAAACAACCTTTAAAAAATGGATCATGTTGAGTTTTTTTATCAAATGTGTTGGTTTTCTTGTATATGCATAAGATATGATAATGAAAACAACATAATGATGGAAGAATATTAGTTAACCCATTTGGTCATTGTTGGCTAAATGACTTTGTAAATCTTAAAAAAAAACTATTTAATTATGTGAAACTAAATAAGTTAAGGTGATGACCCATATGTTTGACAACCTAGTCTGGATAGGTTGACTAATTAACTAGGATATTTAGCAACTATTAGGGTACTTCAGTACCTCATTATGACCTTTGAGTCCAGATTATGACATTCAAATTCAGCTTATAAACTTCGGGCCCAGATTATGACCTTTGGGTCTAGTATGGCCTTTATGGCCCAATATGACCTTTATGGTCCAATATAGCCTTTCTGGCCCAGATAGTCCTAATATCCAATTTTGGGCACCTGTCCTTTAAATATAGGTAAAGAAAAGGAATTTATGTTCAATTGATAATTGGAAATTAATAAAAAAGCGTAAAAACATAATAAATATGTATATATTGGTAAAAACATATTTTGCTTGATTATGGCATGTCGTATACATATATGATTTCTACTAAATATCATCATGATGACATAATATGGACCTGAGAATAATCTTAGAATTAATGAGAATATTGTACTTAAATATGTTATAATTATGATAACCAACATGTAAAATATTTATATATGTATATGAGCATGATGATTAAGTTATGAAAGAATATATGACATCAATATTGTGTTAAGGACATAATAAAGCAATGAAGGTGTAAATTATAAGAGTATTTCTTATAAACTAGTAAGCATCTATATGTACGATTGGGTGACTTGATATGTATATAATAATTACAATTATGTTTAGAAATCACATGGTAACTATTTGATACTGACATAATGTGTAAAAGTAAGATTTTAAATTGAAATGTGAAGATTTAAAGACAATAATAACTATTACACATATATATCAAATATGTTTTAAGATATTGTGACTAACTTACAATGACCACATATATATGTATATGTTATGTTATTGTTACAATTAGAACTCTTAAAATATTATGCAAGTAATGTGTTAGCATAATATTATTGGATACAGCACTAAGTTGCAAAGCTTAATGCATCATTTAGTTATGATGCATTAGGATTTTAAGTTTTATATCAGTAAAGATCTCCCTATTTATAGGAGAATGTGGAGTTGAAAAAGGGATTGTTTTATTTATGAAATCTGTTTATAAGTTTTCATATAGTAGCAATTATGCACATTATTAAGTTCTCATATTGATTGTATAAAGGGTAATGGGCTAGAATATATGTATTATGGGTTGTATATAAAGATATTATGAATGATTAAAGATGAATGTATTCTTAAATGTGTTTGAGCATGAATGTACACTTATTATATGATAAGTATATTTGATGTAATGGATGAATAATGATTGAAAATGGGAATGATTGTTACACATGATATTTTAAATATAAAGTCGAGAATGTATGTATATAATTGAAGGCATGATGAATGTGGTGTATATATTGTATGATTAAAAGGATCATGAAGGAATATAGCATGATGTTTAGGTCATAAAAGTGTTGTTTTATATAGGTTACTATTTAGGCTAGTGTTGTTGGGTAGCCATTATGCTGCTGCATTGTCGACATAATGATCCCTAATGGTATATTTGTGATCCAACTTTGTTAAGACCAATTCTTATAAGTTTGTAGATTAAGACATGTTGTTAAAAAGGTTTTTAATCATAAAAGGTTATAAGTAAGATATTTCTTAAGTGAGATTGGATATCAATTGTGTGTCGCCTCTTTTTTGAGTCTGACGAATAGACCAAGTAAGGGGTGGCACATTTAGAGTATAAAAATGATTATTTTGAGACATTTTTTTGTGAAAGCAAGATTGACATCAAGCTCAATACTGGTGGGAAAAGGGTTTTTAAAGGTCTAGCTAGCACTACCACCTCAGATTGCCTTTTAGGACAATTCTGATCACTTGCATCAAGAACTTAGCCTAGAGGATAGAAGTCTATTTTTTTAAGATGCTTCATATGTACCTATAGGTTTAATTATAAAGCCAACCCAAGATTTTAATAGTTATAAGGGTTGACTAGCAAAATTGACCAAGGCTTTGGTTTAGGGTTTTAACATCTTTTAGGTTTTTGATGACTATCAAAAGGAAGGATTTGTAAGGTTTAAGTTGTAGGGATAAGAACAAACTATTATAAGTGATGAGAATGGAAAGTTATGGATGATGAGAAAAGAAGGAATTCATACTTGGTTAAGGGAAGACAAATTTAAGATGGCCCCTTCTTAGTTAGACTCGTGACCCCTCAAGATCATGAACCTCTATTTTTGAAAGATTACTGAGAACTAGCGCAATTTTTGGGATCTCACAATCATAACCCTTAGATTCTAGTTGCATATTAATTTTTGCTAACTTATATAAAGAGTTTTAACAAGGGTATGAAATTGTAACATAAACCAAAAGAATTTAAGCATAATTTAACAAGTCTAAATAAGGATTTCAAGGTATAATTTATTTATACTTCAAAAGAATTAAATGAGAACTTTGTTAATATGGCATAAACATATATTAAATATACATAAACAAGGACAAGGTATGCATAGTTGAATACACACACACACACATATATATATCAATCATCTAACACTAATGCTTTTGAGTTGCTTAATGTAAGAACATTCTATGACACATGTATGATGTGTAGTAACTATTGAAATATACTAATATACATATAAATGTTATAATGGAATTATTCCAAATGATAAATACATGATTGGTAAATGATACTTTTGAGAACTTAAGATTACTAATATTGAACTATGGATATGGGACTATATGATGGCTTACAATTATGTGATTGGTTGCATGATATAAGCATATTACTATACTATAAGATGGAAGGAGCATATTAATGCAACTGACATATTAAGATGATTATATTCACTATAAAGCCCTTATATGCTCAGACTAATAATAGTATTGGGTTAGTTAGCATGCTAATAGGGTCTTAGTAATATTACACTATTATTATTGACATCACTATAATAGGTGCAGCCACATAAGCTCTATGCACACTACATAAATAATCATTGTTCCGAATACAGCCATGTAAGCCCTACAGGCATTATATAGTTGCTATTATATAGGTGTAACTATATAAACTCAACAAGCACTATGTAATTAAGTTCATTTAACATAGTAATTTATGGGTACAGATGAGTAAGTCCTGTAAAAATCAAACAACACATTATGCAATCTATAGTGGTCTAGGATACATTAGGCTATATAAGGAAAAGCTAAAGTTTATGAATATAAATTATTAAATGAAACTTGAATCATTAATAGCATGTTGTTGTGATATCATACATAACTTGATTTGCATGAAATGAGAAAATATAATGAATATATCATATTTAATGATTATGCATGTAATCTTATACCACATTTATGCATAGTGATAATTACCAACGTATGTAATCTTGTATCAAGTTTATGCATAGTGATAATCACCAATGAGCTAAGGTAAAAGCATGCATATGAAATCAAAGTGTGAATTTGGTGATTGATAAAATGTTGGCAATGATCTATACATGTGAGAATATGAGTATTCTTGTATGTGTTGTATAGTGGTAAGCATAGATAGTTTATTTACTTGTAAGCAAATCTTGCTTAGCACATTGGTTGTTTTCCATGTGTATGTTAAAGACTTTAGTAACTATAAAGAAAGCATTATAAGTAGGGTTCATAGCTAAATTAGAGTATAATATTAGTTGCATTCCTAAATTTTGTTTTAATCAATTTATTTCCTTATGTTGCAAAATTTTAAGTACATATTTTGATTTGTAAAGTTCTTATGAGCTTAGGGATTTGAATTTGTAAGTGTGTATTTGACCTTTTTTATGGCCTATGAATGGTTTTATGATGCCCCTCCTATTAATATCTATGGACTTTAAAAGTAGGATGCCATATTAATTGTAATAGGAACCAAATCTATATTTTCATACAATTCATCTATCGAATCATAATCATGTAAACACACGTGTGGCATTTACAAATCATGTTTCATGAATACCTTTAACCTATTTAAAAATCATTGTACTTATTCTCAAATAAAAATTTATGAAAAAGCTTATGAAGTTATTAGCCTTTACAAACCAATGAAATGAACAAATGGAAATTAAATAAATCTTTTGCTTTAGCTAAAAACTAGCTTTACAACCCATGAAAACTAATATCCTTGTTGAAAGAAATAAATTATACAAGAAACTAAAATAAGAGTTAAATGAAATAAGAATGAAATAGATGCTCCATAATTAGCTGCGTACTTCCCATAAAGGCAATGCTTTCTTAGTTAAAGCTTTTAACCTATACATGGAAAACATTTAACATGCTAAGCATAACTTGGTTAGTGGTACAGAATCAAACCATCATATAAACTCTCAAACAAGCATGTATTTACACATAATTATATATCAACAATACAATTAGTATACATTATGCACATCTAAATTTCAATATACACAGGATATAAGTCAACTTGTAAATATGATTATAACATATATATATTCATGCCTTATAAGATTTTAATACATGTGAGTAGGCATAGATGAAAACTATTATATTACCATGCTTACCATTTATGTATATAGGCAACCTCGCATTCAATTATCATGTTAAATTTTACATAGTCCATTTTAATCTATTTCATTGTAATTCAATGCCCATTGTACTCTAAGACAACTATAAACTAGATTACGGGTTTCACATTGCTCCAAAGAGCTAAATCAATCGCTACCTTGAAGAGCTAAAGCAATAGTCATTGGTCCATAGAGCCATAAGATGTATGGTGTCTATGTAAACCCAATAGTCATACCCATAGACATGTTGTTTCTCCATAGAGCTAAAGAATGTACAATGTCAATCTAGAACTAATGGTTGTCCCTATAATATGTCATTGCTCTGTAGAGCTAAGGAATATATGATGTTAATCTGGACCAAGTGGCCATATCCACAATATAATGTTGCAGCTATTAAGACCCATAATGGTATACCAACTTATCTAAATGTTATATAGATAGTCTAAGCATATAATGGCTTATTAATCATGTTTGATTCCTTAATTACAAGCCTTACATAGTCTCAAGGTCACCACAATATCAACACATAGTATCTCAATTAAGTTTGCAATCTCATTATCAAATCATACCCATATGACATTTTAAGGCATCACAACATTATTGCACCTTGTCATCTTGTCACTATTCCATACCTTATATTCATACTTTTCATACATGTGAAATTCTCTTATCTTATATTCAATAGTATACTTTTCATTCCATTTAACCATGGACAACATATAGTCATGAAACACAAACAATTCGCTTAAGTATACCATGCCAAAATCCCTTAAACTTACCCTTTCTGGCATGAATAAAACTTAAGGTACCATGTTTTAGTCACAAAAGTTTATAGCATAATGGCTTGTGTTTACCCTATTTATTTCACCATATATTCCTCACATAACTACCAAAATATTGGTAAAATATTGCTTGATTACTAGGTAAGCAAAGGTCATTGAAACCCAAGTCATTTCCATTATTAAAACATAAAGTTCTATTATTAACAAGGGGTTACAGCTATAGGACTTTAAGGGTAACCACTATGAGTCCCTCTTTTGGCCAAATACTGTGAGGTCATAGCTATATGACCCAAGGGATCATGGCTATAGGACTTTAAGGGTAACAATGATGACTCCCTCTTTTGGCTAGATACTATAGGATCATGGTTGAGTTACCCTAAGGGTTATGGCTAAGAGCCTTTCTAAACTACAAAATTTTCACAATTTTCATTCGAAGATCATTAAATTTCTTACCCCTAAATTCACCCCAATTCATGCCAATTCAACCATAAACATGTTTATGAGGATTCTCTACTAAATTGCTAACATCAAACACTCAATTAACATGACAATTCATTAATTAAACATAGAATTTCAACAAAATTCAATCAAAAAGGTAGCATATGAACTCAAGCAAATTCTACTTAAAATCCACACAATTCAACATAAATTTTTGAGGTTTGACTCATGTACAAACCTAACATAGAGTGTAGCTTTTATACAAACCAATTTAATCCTTTAGAATTTCCTTGCCTTTAGCTTTCTCCTCTCTCAACAAAGGTAGCCCATAAAGAAGAAATTTGCTTAAAGAAATATTCACAATTATTAGAACAATGAACATGAAAAAGCATTTGAGTTGAAGATGATGCAATTACCTCAAGAATTTGATGAAGAACTTGTGCCTTTTGGATACTTTATAGGTTGAAATTGGTATAGAAGAAGTTATGTTCTTTGTTTTCCTCTATGCCACCAATTTTCCCCTTTTATTTATCTTAGGATGGATGGCTAGTATTAATCTCCTTTCTATCCATATAATGGTCCACATACATCAAGGCATAAATTTTCAGTCATATCTTTTCAGTTAGCCAAAATTTATTTTTAATCCTTTTTTCTCACTTATCATTGTAGGAAAAAATTTTCTAAATTATTTTCCTAAAAAATATATTTCTAAAATGTATACTAAATTTGGAGCATTGCAATCCTTCCTCTCTTAAATAATTTCATCCTCAAAATTACCTGAACTAAATAATTGAGGATATTGTTGTCTCATTTTACCATCTCTTTCTTATTTTGCTTTTTTCCCTATTATGATTACTCTATAACACTTTAACAAAGAGAATATGTTTATTCCTTAATTCCTTTGTCTCTCTAGCAAAAATCTTGATTAGTTCCTCTTCATATGTCAAATATGGTTATAAATCAATTAATTCAATTGATATCACATCAGAAGGATTTGATCGATACTTCATCAACACAGATGCATGAAACATATTATGAATCTTCTCTAACTTAAGAGGTAAAGCCAGTTTGTAAGCCACCAGTCCCACATGCTCAATGATGTCATATAGGCTAATAAACCTAGGACTAAGCTTGCCCTTTCTACTAAATTTGAGAACCTTTATCCAAGGTGAAACTTCCAAGAACACTTTATCCCTAAATTCATACTCAGTATCTTTCCTTTTTAAATCTGCATTAGATTTCTATTAATATGAAGTGATCTTTAGATTATCCTTAGTAATCTTAACCTTCTCCTTCATATGTTGAATCAAATTGGGTCCCATTAGCTTGTCTTTACTAAGCTCGATCTAGCACAAACATGTGCAACACTTTCTACCATACAAGGCTTTATAAAGTACCATTTTGATGCTAGCTTAATAGTTGTTGATGTGGGCAAATTCCATTAAAGATAAGTATCTATCCTAACTTCCTTTAAACTCAATAGCATGACCTCTCAACATATCCTTAAGCACATGTATGAATTTTTTTTTATTGTCCATCAGTCTGCAGATGGAAAGTTGTGCTAAAATTCAACTTATACCTATTACTTAATGCAATTTTCTCTAAAATCTTTAAGTGAACCTCATATCTCTAACAAATACTATAGCTGAAGGAATGCCATGTAGTCTAACTATCTCTTATATATATATATCTACTAGTTGCTATAAAGAGTAGTTTGAATGGACTGGTAAAAAATGGGCTGATTTTTTAATTTATCAACAAAAACCTATACAGAATCATGCTTCTTCTTTGTCATTGGCAACCCAATCACAAAATCTATCATCTTTCTATCCAAGTTCAATTTAGGTATGACCAAAGGTTATAGTAAACTTGAAGGAACCTAGTGTTCCACTTCCACTTGCTAACATGTCAAACATTTAATCACGTACTTAGCTATGTCTCTTTTTATGCCTAACCACCAATAATAAGTCTTCAAGTTCTCATACATTTTGGTACTTTCTAGATGCATAGCATAAATACTAGTGTGAGCCTTATCCAGGTTCAACTTTTTAAGCTTATTGTCATTAGGTACATACAATCTATCTTAATAGTACACTCAATCATCTTTCACTGTGTACTCATTAGGCTTCTACCTTACTATAGCCAATAGCTTATCATCCTTCTTTTAAGCTTCTTTCACTTCCTAAATCAAGTTAGGTTTCACTTTTATTTCTTCCATAATAATTCCAACATCAATGATCTATAGATAGATGTTCATGGCTCACAAAGCTACACATATAAAATACATACATTCCTTATACATGAGTTAAGCAATATAACACATTAGGAAAGAAAAATTGCTATAAAAGTTATACCTGCTATAGACTTTCTACTCATTACATCGACTACTACATTTGCCTTACCCGAGAGGTAGTCAATCACATAATCATAATCTTTAAGTAGATCTATCCATCTCCTCTATCTCAAATTGAGTTCCTTTTAGTTAAGAAGATATTTAAGACTTTTATGATAGATATAGATGAAACATCTCTCAATATACAAGTAGTGCCTCCAAATCTTCAAAATTAAAACTATTGTAACTAACTCTAAGACATAAGTAAGGTACTTCTCTCATAATGCTTAAGCTATCTCAATGCATGAGCTACTACCTTACATTCTTGCATCAGAACATATCCTAAACCATTAAGTGAGGCTTCACTATATATCACATAATCCTTTCCTAACATTAGTTGTGTAAGGATAAGAGTTTCTATCAACATGGACTTAAGCTTCTTGCAACTTGCTTAGCACTTTTCATTCTACTTGAACTTGGTATTCTTTTATAGTATTTTGGTTAGTGGAGAGGCTATGATAGAGAACCCCATTTCAAACCATCTATAGTAACCTAACACTAAGAAGCTTCTAATCTTGCTTACATTTTTAGATGGCTTTCACTTTACTATATCTTTTATCTTTTTAGGATCTACTCTTATCCCTCTAGTAGAAATAATATGACCTAAAATGCCACTTCATCCATCCAAAGGTCACACTTGCTAAACTTAGCATACAACTTCTCCCTCAATGTCTATAGCATAACTTTTAAGTGCTTATCATGCTCATCTTGGTTCTTAGAGTATATCAAGATATCATATACGAATATTGCTACAAAATTGTCTAGATAAAGATAAAAAGATCTAGTTTATAAGGTTCATAAATGTAACTAGAGCATTTATTAACCAAAATGACACCACAAAGAACTCATAGTGCTTATATCTAGTCCTAAAAGCAATCTTATGCACATCTATATCCTTAACCTTCAATTGACAATACCCTAATCTCAAATCAATTTTTGAGAATACACGTGCTCCCTTAAGTTGATCAAATAGGTCTTTAATCTACGGAGAGAGTACTTGTTCTTCATGGTTAACTTGTTCAACTGCTAATAGTCGGTACATAATCTGATGCTTTCATCCTTCTTTTTTGCAAATAATATAAGTGCACCCCATGGAGACATAATGAGGTATATATAACCTTTATCTAATAGTTCTTGCAATTGAATCTTTAATTCTTTAAGTTTTGTTAGTGCCATCCTATAAGGTGTTATTGACACAGGGGTGGCACTATGTACCAAGTGGAGAGTGAACTGTACCCCTCTCTTTGGTGGCAACCTAAGTAAATCATCTAAAAACACATCAGGATATTCCTTCATAGTATGTATTTCTTAAACTTTCAATTCTACCTTTCTTATATCAATCACATGTGCTAGGTACACTAGACACCTTTTCTTAACTAACTTCCTAGCAACTATAACTAATATCACATTAGAAAGAAAGTCTGATATCTCCCCCACAACTGTAACTTCATCACAATCAAAGGTCTTTAAAGTTATCCTCTTAAGCCCATAATTTATCATAACTTGATGCTTGGATAACTAGTCTATGCCCAAATTAACATTGAACTTATCAAACAACAATTCAATCAAGTCTATTAGAAATGCACAATCTTAATACTTTAAAGGATAATTTCTATAAACCTTATTAATCTAACATTGTGTCCCAATAGATTAGTAACTAAAATCTCATGTTCAATTGGTGGGAACTATGAGACATGTTTGCCTATTTTCTATAAAAAGAAATTTGCATAAGTGGTCTACAACTAATATGGATGTAATACAAATATGTATGAACACTATTTAACATGAAAACAATCACATGCATAGTGGACTCGACTTTACATAGGAAAGATTTACCCTAAACCTACCTTTCATACCACAAAATGTGATGTCCCTCCAACTGATATCCATGGACATTAGAAGTAGGAGTGCTACATTATGTGCCATAGGCACCAAATCTATATGTTCATATAATTCATTTGTTCAATAATAATTATGTACACACATATATGTAACATTTACATATCATATATCAAAAATACCCTTAACCTATTTAATGAATCATTGTACTCATTCTAAAATCAAAAATAATGAAAAAGCTTATAAAGTTATTAGCCTTTACCAACCAATGAAATGAACAAATAGAAATTAAGTAAATCATTTGCTTTAGCCTCAAACTAGCTTTACAACCATAAAAACACAATATCTTTATTAAAAGAAATAAACTATGAAAAAAATTGAAATAAAAGC
Source organism: Hura crepitans (assembly GCA_948208565.1). NCBI lineage: Eukaryota > Viridiplantae > Streptophyta > Magnoliopsida > Malpighiales > Euphorbiaceae > Hura > Hura crepitans. Next base: position 12,162 of record CANXYI010162582.1, read on the forward strand.
TATATACAATAAGAATGATCAACAGATGCTCCATTATTAGCTGCATACTTCCCATAAAGAAAATGCTTTCTTAGTTAAAGCTTTTAATCTACTCATGGAAAACATCTAACACACTAAACATAACTTGCTTAGTGGTACAGAATTAAACCATCATACAAACTCTCAAGCAAGCATGTATTTACATGTAATTATGATTAAGGATATATTTAGTATACATCATGCACTTTCATCTCAATTTTCATATATACACATGATTTAAGTCTACTTATAAAAATGATCATAATACGTACACACACATACACATATTCATGCCTGATAAAATTTCAATACATATGAGTAGACATAGATAAAAAACTATAATATTACTATGCTTACCATTCATATATATAGGCATCCCCATATTCAATTATCATGTTTTATTTTACACAATCTATCTTAATCCATTTTAGACTAGATAATGAGTTTCATATTACTCCAAAGAGGTAAATCAATTATTGCCCAAAAAGGGCTAGAACAATAATCATTGCTCCATAAAGCTATAGGATGTATAATGTCTATCTAGACCTAGTGGTCTTAGCCATAAATTTGATGTTACTCTATAAAGCAAAAGAATATACAATGTCAATTTAGACTTGATAGCTATATCCATAATATATAATTGCTCCATAGAGCTAAGGGATGTATGGTATCAATCTAGACCTAGTGGCTATACCCATAATATATCATTGCTCCATAGAGCTAAGAAATGTATAGTGTCAATCTAGAACAAGTAGCATACCCATAATATATCATTGCTCTATGGAGTTAAAAAATGTATGGTGTTAATCTAGACCCAGTAGTCATACCTACAATATATCATTGCAGTTACTTAGATCCCCGGTGGCATACCAACTTATCCAAATGCTATGTAGCTAGTCTAAGCATTCAAGGGCTTATTAATCATGTTTACTTCCTTAATTACATGCCTTTTATAGTCCCAAGGTCACTATAATATCAACACATGGTATCTCAATTAAGTTTACAACCTCGTTACCAAATCATGCCTATATGACATTTTAAGGCATCACAGCATTACCATACCTAGTCATCTTATCACAATTACATACTTTTAATTCATTCATACATGTGAAATTATCTTATACTCATACTCAATAGTATATTTTTCATGTCATTTGACCATAGAAAACATATAGTTATGAATCACAAATAATTCACTTGAGTATACCATGCCAAATTCCCTCAAACATACCCTTTCTAGCATTAAAAAAAATTAAGATTCCATGTTTTAGTCACTAAAGTTAATGGCCTAATGACTTGCATTTACCCCATTTATTTCACCATATGTTCCTCACATAATTGTCAAAAGGTTGGTAAAATATTGCTTGATTAATAGATGAGCAAAAGCCATTAAAAACCTAAGTCATTTCTACCATTAAAACATAAAGTTCTTATGCTAAGAAAGAGTTATGGCCGTAGGCCTTTGAGAGTCATAATTATGAATGCCACTTTTGGGTAGATACTATAGGGGTCATGAATGTGTGATCTAAGTGGTCACAATCATGTGCCCTTCTGAATTATAGAATTTTTCACGATTTTCATGCAAAACTCATTAAATTTCTCACCCAAATTCAACCCAATTTACGCCAAATCAACTATAAACATGTTTATAAAGATTCTTTACTAAATTGCAAACATCAAAAATTCAGTTAACATGACAATTTATCAATTAAACATTTCATAAAATTTCAATCAAATGGGTAACATACAAACTCAAGCAAATTCCACTCAAAATATACATAATTCAATAAAAAATTTTTAAGGTTCGACTCATATACAAACCCAAAATAGAGTGTAGCAATTTCAAATTTTAATTTAATCCTCTAGAATTCCCTTACCCTTAGCTTTTCTCCTATTTTCTTCCCTTTATTTAGTTTCCAGCAAAGGCAGCCCATAAGAAATGGATTTGCCTATAGAAAAATTAACAATCATTATCACACTAAAGATCAAAAAGCATTTAGGTTGAAAATGATACAATTGGCTCAAGAATTGTTTTAAGAACTAGTGCCTTTTGGATGCTCTATAGGTTCAAATTTGGGGTAGAAGAGTTAAGTTCTTTGTTTTCCTCTCTACTGCTAATTTTCCCTTCATATGTCTTAGGATGGATGGCTAGTATTAATCTCCTTTCCATCCATCCAATCCAATGGTTTATATACATTAAGGCACAAATATTCAATCAAATCCTTTCACTTACCTAAAATTTATTTTTAATCCTTTTTCTCACTTATTGTTGTGGGAAAACTTTATTCTTAATTATTTTCCCAAAAAATATATTTCCAAAATATATACTAATATTTAAGGTGTTACAAGTTTAGATTTTTATTTGGATTTACTATTAAAAACTAATTTTGATTCATGAACAAGAAAATGACATTTTAAACTGCACATTGTAAATGAATACATGTTGAATGTATATATTGAGAAAAGGTGTAAATGCAATCATATAAAGTTATAAATGCCTTAGGCACATAATGTGGCACTCTAATAGCTAGTGTCTTAGGATTTCAATAGAAGGGATGTCATATTTTATGGTAGCAGAGCATAGTACAGGTTGCTCTATTTTTTGA
>CANXYI010162619.1:0-10883 GCA_948208565.1 Hura crepitans
ATTCTGATGCGCAGGTCGCGAGCAAGGTACGGGTCAGTGTCAGAAGTCAGCATTAGCGTAGCTGTCCCAATGTCTTTCGGTATATTACTTTCCTTTTTGAATATATATGTACAGTGTATGGCACTCATGTAAATAGGTAGGTTAGAATGGGTAGTAAATCTGTGTATATTAAGGAAACTTGTTAAGCATGTATATACAATGTTATATAAATGAATAAGTATTTTCTTGGTATGCTTCTGTGTGTTGATGGGTCTATGACCCTATGTGTTATGAATGTGATGTTGTTGTGTTGATGATTGTGTCTTGAGGACCAGAGGGTCCAGAGGAGGAATAAGGAGGGTTGTGAACATAGAAGTGCATTTTCTTTGCAGGTTAAATTGGGTTAGGAACCAAGGCAGCTGATATGCTGCCCGAATTTCTATAGTTATCAGGTATTGCCTGAGGACATTTTTTACGGACCAAAATAGGATGTAAATTTAGAATAAAGGATCAATTTTGGGTAAATAAGGGTTTTGGTCAACATAAGACAAAGTTGGATAGAAGTTAAATGAAAGGCCCCTAGAGAAATCCTAAGATGGGTGACCTCAGCGGGAAGTGACATTCTTTGCCTGTTTCAGGTAGAAATGGGTAAGGGGTGTTATAGCATGTGTTAAATGTGCCTATCTAATATGCTAAATAAAGACACGCATATGATAAATGTACTATGCCTCTCTTGGTGAATCTGTTTGCAAATGCATTTTCAAGCACAAAAAGTTTTCTTTAAGAACAGTCTTTTCTTAGGCTCATCATAAGGAAGAATTGGGTTTTGGTTGTCTTTAGGGAAGGTGTCCATTTTCATTTGAAAGCAAATCAAAGTTCTTGTTTGAGTGGTATAAGATTTTATGGTTTCCAAGAATCAAGTTGGACATTTTGTCATTGATCAGTGATGCCCCCACTTCCTTACAAATTGCCAAAACTCTTCTTCTCTTTTTTTTCTTTTTTTTATTATTATATTTTTATTATTTTTTTCATTTATTTATTTATATATATTTTTTTGGTTTTTTTTATTTATTTTTTGATCTTTTCTTTACCCTAATTTTTGCCTAACGCATCTCTCGAAGGAGATTTTTGTATTAGCAGGCTATGCCCTAATTTTTGCCTAATGTGCATCCCTAAAGAGGTTTTCACACTAGTGGGCTACCTAACTTTTGCCTAATGTGCCTTCTTGAATGAAGGTTTTCACACTAGTAGGCTTTTTTTTTTTTTTTGATTTTATTTTTTATAAAGCCACATATAAAGATTTTGTGCTTTAATGCTCCCATACTAGCGTAACATGTTCTTTGCTAAAGATCCACCCCTCCGCAATCGTCATGAAGGTTGGTTGTTCAAAGGAAAGAATCATAGGGTAATCATGTTTGATGAGGTTTGGTGGTATGATAAACAGTAAGGTAATAGGGCAAAGAAGGGTTATGATGCAACTTGCTATTTGGCAGCACATATGCACAAAGATAATTACCACAAAGACATTCAATGCAATTAAACTTGGTTCGCTTAATTTCAACATTTAAACATCTTGGACCTCATTAAACTAAACTCATATTATCAACCTACCATTAGGGTTTTCATGGTTGAATATTTTCTCTCAATTCCTCTAACTTTTGCCTAGGCCGTTTCAAAAGGCTCTCGACCTAGCAAAGATCATTATTTTCATTTTATTTTTCTTTCTTTTTTTAAGGTGTCTACCTTATTGATGAATGTGATTACTGAGTGTGATACAACCTTGATGCAACTAGAGATGACTTAACTTGGTATGAGTTTTTGCTTACAACTCTTCACTTCAATCTTTTCTTAATTATTGAAAGGAGGTTCCTTGAACCTGTAACATTTGTAAAGGGTTATTCGAGAAATTGGACCCTGCTCTCCCTTTTACATGGGCGACTTCTGCCTTGGCTCCCTATAGTGGGCTAAAATTTCTCTGAAGAGTGTGTCTTGATCAAACTTTTCTCAAGGCAGCAACCCGATATCGAGACCCGTAATTCTACATCTTTCGATTATATCATCAAGAGCTGTGCCCCCCTATCCGAGGAATTTGCTACAATTTTAGGTGTGTTTCATTCTTTTGACACACCACCTTGTTATCCGACTTGTGTTCCTCGCTCCCCATATGAAACCATCGATGCACTGGGTATATTGTCATCCTTGGCTGCTAAATAGGTCCCACAGAGAGGGCTAATTTCTTTGAGTGCACTGTTGGACTATGTTGAAAGCTACACAGACATTCCATCCCTCTGCACGGGCGTATATCTATTCATATTCTTCTCTAAATATCTGACAGTTTCAGTTGAAGAACACTTTGGAGACTATCAGCTATTCATCGTGGTCAATGATTTAAAGAAAGGGTTGAATCCTTGTCCTATGATCTTGGCTAAAATAATTCTTGGTCTGGACGCTATGCAGTTTAGAGATGCTAAATTTTTCCATGGGAGCCTGCTTCTGCTTCAGATTTTTTTTTTAAGGTCAAGCTAGCATTACCAAATTAAGCCCCCTCTTATGATGATTTTGATTACTTACATCAAGAGTTTAGCTAAGAAAAATGATAGACTACTTTCAGTAAACTTTATAAGTGCCATAAGCTTAATTATAAAGCCAATCCCAGGTTTTATTTAGCCATGAAAGTTAATTGGAAATCAATCTAAGGTAGCATTATGGAATATCACCGGTGACAAAAGAAGAAAGTGTTGGATTTCCTAGATCCTTTGGGCATGGATTTGATGAGATGCTGATTGCATTGAAATCCTAATGCCATGGGCACTGCTTGTTTGCTTGTCTTTTCTTTTAATATTTTGAACCATAAGTTCCCTTAATTTAGTAGCTTAGTATAAGATTGACTCCTCTCTTTTTTTTATTTTTTTCTTTTTCTTATTTTTATCTTTTTATCTTTCTTTTTTTATCTATTTTTTTTATCTCTCTTCTCCTTTATCAAGAGTTATAGGAAATGTGATCCAAGATGGTTACACATGCCAAGATTAAACAAATTAGTCATAATTGAATTAACATCACATATGCAATGATTATCAATGTGCCTGCTATTGCATGGTAAAATATCATACAAAAGAAATAAGAGTAGGGATATTTCGTTGAAAAGATAAAACATGAAATTTTTGAATTCTAAGATATGTTCCTAAACATAAAGCATTCTCAAAAGTACAAAAGAAAGGTTTGGGTAGGCACTTAAAACTTTGTCATGATCAAGAAATTGGTGGGTGAGGTTTAATCTTTCTTAGTGATCTCCCAAATAGCAGCATAAAGAGTCCAACATTTATCTGTGTGATGACCTGTATGTTGGTGATATTCACAAAAGAGATTAAAGGGATGGTCTGGCTTGTTTTGACTTTTAAGTGGTCAAAATGGGAGTGGTTGCAGCTTTCCTTCTAGTACCAATCTCTTGAAATGCCATGACAAGGGTTTAATCAGGTTGAGATGGCTTTCATTATTGATTGTTGGACTGTTGGTGGAGCTAGGTATGGTAATGTGGGGCCTTTTCCTATTCAGATACTCTTTCTTCATCTCATGGATCTTAAGACAATGAGTATCAAGTATTGCATTAGCTATGGCATGATTGATGGCTTGCAACACTTCTTGCTTAAAAACTATGAGAGCCTCAAAGAATTCTTTGCGTGTGAGAGGAGTATCTTGATCCCTTTCCTTAGCCTCAAAAGCATTCCTAGCCAATGTTGTTGGGGTAATTGCTAGCATTTCTTGTTTGAAGTGATCCAATGTAATGATTAATTCCTTTCAGGAACACAGAAGGATCTTGATCATCAGCTATAGTTAAGGGTAAAGGTGGGTCTAAGGGCAAAAAGTGAGATGATCCTTTAGTTAAGGGAGTAGTGGTGCGTTGGTTAGTGAGTCCAAGAAAAGAATGATCTACAAAAGATATATACAGAAACAATTAGCATGAAACATGATTCCTAGCATATGCATTTATGATGCATGGTCTAAGCAGTATGTTACATGAATGTATGATGCATTTTCTACATGTGCTTAAGTATGTGTTGTGTATGCCTAGTTGGTAAAGAAAACTTTTATTTATATACATTAAGCATGAGGTAATGTAAATCTAAGGATAAATGTGTTATGATGCCTAATTTCTCATAATATGTTTGTCTACAGTATTACATGATGCATGTTGTGCACAAGAAGTAATGAATAAGTATGATGCCTATCTATGCCTAATTGACTAAAAGATGATGATGATGTATATGCTGTTGATGTATGTACATATATGATTGTCCACTATAATGTAAATGTACGTGGATGGTGGATGATTTTTAAGTGCATAAGCATGAAATGAGCGTGATGTAATGAAGTTCTTCAAAGTGTAATGCATGTATGCAATTTAATATGCGATGCGTATAATATACCTAATGCCAAAATATGTATAGGGGCCTACTTGATGCATGCACGGGTGCATATATGAATAAAATGAATGGGTAAGGAGTAAATGGTGCTAAAGATATGTCTGTACAACTCCTACATGAAATGGCATTATATACAGTAGTTGTGCAAATGATTAATGCAATGCATGGTTGTTATACTACTAGTACAAATAAAATGAGATTCTATCAAAATGAGTGACTATTGCATAATAGAGTGAATGACTTACAGATGCATACCTAAAATGCATGAAATAAAGATGCGTGGCAACTTATACATATTGATTTCAAGGATTATGCAGTGTTATGAAATGCATATATACATGATTCACTGGATGAAGATGTATGAGATAGATTTCTATAAGGTGTGGTACATGATGGATACAACATGTACTAAGATAGTGGTCATGTGTGATAAGTGTGTGACATGATAGGATGCCAAGTGTATGCATATGTAGATGATTTCTTATGATGGATGATGTATGCTATGACGACATTACTATGCATAAACTAGCATAATAAGGGACTAATATGATGCATGTCAAGATATGTCGTATCTATATCTAAAAGGCTACATAAACTTAATGGATGCATGAGTGATCCTATGAAAATCTATTTGGTGTATGTTGATGTATGTGTGCATGGCATTAGTATGAAGGTATATGTTGCGTATGGACAAAAGGTTACTTATGCATGCATGTATATATGTACATGAGTGTGGACTGATGTAGCTATACATGATAGGTTTTCACAAGTTTACAATATTACATATATGTACCTAAAAATAAGAAAGATACACATTAGTGAATACAAAGTCAAACACAAGCAAAAAAGAAACCTTCTAACACTATTTCTTCCTGCTTACGAGGTCAAAGTGCACTTTTCTATGAAGGCTTATCTATGGGACACCGGGGGTCCCAATAGATTCGAATAACGAACACAAAGTAGTCGAGCATTATTTCTCTCTCAAAGAAAAGTGCATGTAAAATATTTGGCCCATACACATTGAATATGTTCAATCGAGTCAAAATGCAAGGTCTAGCCCGTTCCAGTTAGAAAAGGCCTAATGGGTTTCACAGCATTTTGAGATGATTAAGTCATATTTCATGTATATTAGCCCACATAGCACACAATGCATCATTAACTAAGGTGCCTAGGGGAAATTGCTATTGGTCATTACATGGGTTGATGGTTTGGTCGAGCTAGTTATGGTTATCCAAGCATAGTCCCTTCACAACTGGTCTATCTCATTATGAGCATACGACTAATCAGTTCACCATTTCATATACCTTTTAGGCACGAGGCTTGGATTTGATGCCACTCATGACAATCTTTCAATTTGAGTGAAATTGGGTTCATGCTTCAAAGTGACATCAGGGTATAAAAAGGTTGCCTAACTTATTCTAAGGCTCTAGCATGTAATGCAATTTCAAAAAGAAATAATGTCATAAATTCAAAGTATGGAGTTCTATATTAAGTTAAGGTACTTTCAGAGCATGGTCTCATGGTGTCCCCACTGTCTCGCGTGACCCTTTTGATTTTCCTAAGAATAATCAAATCGAAGCAGCTTAAGACTCAATTTAGGCCTCACTCCTCAAGTATCAGAAGGCGAGAAGAAAGCTAAAGGAATCTAGGGCCGCCCCTTTTTTATTACCTTAGGGGGTGCGAGTTAGGCACCACAAGGTAGGAGTCACCACCTGATGGAGTTGAGAAATAGAAATACCTTGTAGGGCCAAAACTAGGGCAGTTTGGAACCCTACTCTTATTCACACCTCAAATTAATACGGAACTTCGATTTGAATTTATGATGCTACTCCTTTTCTCAAGCGATTCTTTGCAATTAAAGTAAATCACACATTCACGTACAAGAAGTTACAGAATATATTTACAGAAAAATAAATAGGTGCTTGGAATCAAAATGACATACATGAAATCGGGCCATTAATTATTTCGAGAACTTTAGTTCTCTCATGCCAATTTTAGAAAAACATACTTTATTGAAATAATTTTTATTTGGAAGAATGGTTTGAGAACTTTAGTTCTCAAAGGTCAATTTGGAAAAATGAGTTTTATCGTAATGACTTTTGTTTGGAAGAATGGTTTGAGAACTTTGGTTCTCAAAGATCAATTTGGAAAAATGAATGTTATTGTTGTAAATTTTATGAGAGAAAATCATAATTTATTTTATTAACAAAACACCCATTTATTGGATAAAAATATGATTTTATTTATCATTTTTCTTTAACGTGTAAAACCATTTTTCTACCTAATTCAGTGTTTGTTGAATATTTTGAGAGTGAAATGGGAGGTGTCATACATAAACCGAGAAATGGACTTAATTTGAGAACTTTGATTCTCACATGCCAATTTTTATGAAATAATTTTATTGTGACTTTTATTAAGAAAAATCAAACTTGATTTTATTAATAAAACACCAATTGATTAAATAGAAATATTATAATTATTTTTTCATTTTCATGAAAAATCATTTTTCTAATTTATTATAACATTCACGGAATATATAGGGAAATAATTTGACCGAAAAAATAAAATACAAGGCAATTACTTAAAATACAATCTAATAGAAATAAAAAAATAAAAATTACATTTTGGAAGGCCTGAAATACAATCTAATAGATAATAGACAATAATAACAATAATCAACCCCAAATAATCAAGACAACTCGCAGAACAATCACACAAACAATATATTAGTATGCGAAGGGAAAATGGAAAGTCGAACAAAAATTGAATAAATAAAAATAAAAAAGGGGCAAAAAAATATAAAATATTATACAAATAAATTACTACATCTAACTAGTAGTGGATAGTGTCAAAAGAAAAATAAACTCAGCACAAACAATAAAAAATAATATTATTGATGTGAATCAAAAATAAAAAATAGACAAAAATTAAATAAAATAGTCGACCACAAAAATACTAATTTTGGCCCAAAAAAAATTATCACATCTAACTAGGAGATAGATAATACAAGAAAGAAAATAAAATCACCCTAAGTGACCAAAAATAATATTTTTGATGCGACCCAAAAATAAAGACAGAAATTAAAGAAAAATAATCAGTCTCACAAATGCAAAAGTATGTACAAAATTAATTTACCATATCTAACTTGTAGATGGATAAAATGCAAAAAAAAAATAAAAAATGAACCGAAAAAATGGGTCAGTCAACACATCAGTACATTTACCTTCAGATAGATCTCGACTCGGACTGAAAACGATGCTTAAATCTTGAAAAAAATCCAAAATGTTGTGTGTAAATAATATTTTTTGTATTTTTTAGGTATTTTTTAGTGATTTCTCTCTCTAAAATATTTTTTCTCTCTTCAAATTAACCAACCTTGACCCAAAAAAACCCAATTGGTTTTTATGCATGAACCTCGAGGCCTATAATGGGCATTTTCAGAGTGAAAACGGCTGTTTTGGCCCAAAACGGGCGCCCCGCGCATGGGAACGGCCCGTTTTGGGAAAAAACGGCCATTTTCGTCTTTTTTTTTTATATCTTGAGATCTTTAGTTCGGACGTCAAAAATCCATTTTTAGGATTTTTATCATTTTCATCATCATTAGGCAAACTAAACCTAGGAGCTCCTAAAACCCAATGTCTACACATGGCCTAAGTGTGATGCCCACTGCTCGATTCATTCACCGAATCCGAACGGGGGATGCACGCACTCAAAATGATAACTAGTTTCGTTATCCAAACATCACTCAAATTTAAAATTTTAATTAAGAAAACATTTCTTGATTTAAATATGTACAAAAATACATAGAAAAAAAATCTTTTGACATGTATTTTGAGGTAACTTTGAGGTCATCATGTTGGAAGTCTGGTAGCATAATGGCTGTACCAGGACACTTTCCCAATTTTTTACTTGTTTAAAAACACTTCTAATATATCAACCAGCTCATCCCTAACTCCAATGGGTCTTTTTGACCCTCCATACACATCACAAATCACATTGAGCCTCAGGCTAAACTAAAATAGGATTTTCACATGCAAGTTCATCAATCAACATACAAACATGTAAGTATTATAACCGTAGTTTCAATAGTCATAGTTTGAGTACAAAAACCCGATACAGAACACAAATTGGACCTAATCCCTCTGGGATCACAAGAGCATAACTACCTTTTACATTTACATCACTATATACTATTACAAAATGTACAAAAATGCATATGTAGGTGTTATCTTCATGTCTCCCATTGTGTAGAAGCTTTGGCTCTAATCTATTGCCCTATTACCTACGCATCGGAAACAATAATACGCTAAGCTTTCGCTTAGTAGTGTAATCACTTTAACTTGTAAAACAAGGTTAGTTTATCATAAATAAATGCAACATAAGTCCAATAGTAATTTTACAATCACAAACATACATATATCCATCATTTAAACCCATTTAAATGCTAATGGTTATATCTATATGCCTTAAGTCTGATTCTTGAGTCATTCGGCATACTTATGCCCATTTAATCCATATTAGTGTCATGTAACATTTAATTCAGAATCATGCATTTTTAAGTCATTTTAACTTGTTTAACATATATACTAACAAGACAATTGACCAAGACTGGATAACGGATAACTTAGGCTCAAAGGCACTCGCACTCGAGGGTATGTATACTTAGGCCCGTAAGCACTCACATCCACAAATGCATAAACTTAGGCTTGCAGGCACTTAGGCCCGTAGGCACATATACTTAGGCCCGTAGGCACTCACATCTGCAAATGCATAAATAATCTTAGGCCCATAGGTACGCATGCCCGTCGACACATAAATCAATGACCCATAGGTCGCATACCTGATAGTATACAAGCAGTTACTAAAAAAAATCTAGGTTAACCTATCCAAACTAGGTTGTCTAATTATATAGGCAACATTAAACCTGTCATTAGGTCTCATTTTAACCATTTTCACTTTTTTTATATTATTATTTCACTTAAATACACCATTGGCCTCATTGCACCTTTGTATGGCCTATTTTAATTCACTTGGCCAACTTAGGTCTATTAATGTCCATTACCACCCGTAGGACCTGTTTCTTAGGTGTAATGGCATCGAATCACAATAATGTATCATTATCTCATTCAAGGATCAATTAGCAACTCAAAAGACCATTTTATGATAACAATGGTTAATTACATTCCAATTGACATTTATTGCCTTATCATACATTATATAACATATAGCCTCATTTACTTATCATTTACATTCTTTTACATTGATAATTTACACTCATGGGAGCATTTTCGGCTTTATTTACTATTTAATGGTTTCATGTATTATTTTGGTCATACAACTCTATAAGCTTGTTCATAGGTCCACGGCCATTTTAATGCCCGTTTATCACTATAATCTAGCTACATTCATTCCTTAATAGGTAAATTTCATTGATTATAAGTCATACATACACATTACACAACTTAATGGCTTAAATTGCCATAGTTTTCTACACACACAAACAAAACCATTTAACACCCTACGACAACATTTTATTCCATTCCGCAACACATTCACATCTGTTGCACATTTTCTAATCACATAGCCATACACACGCACTCTTAGGCATACGGCACATGATCATGGCATACTCGATTCTAAACCCGTATTTTTCATTTATATACTTAATACTAACATTCTCCTAGTTCTATCATGTCTAATCATATTAAGCCATCACATTTCATGCATACATCTTTCTAATTATCATACTTTTCTAACCATGTTTACATTTATTACTATTATGGAAATAAATGCACATAACATGTTTCATGCAAATTTACACAAATAAAGTTGATTACATATACCTATATGAGTTGTATGGGATGCCCGATGCCAGCCTAAGCTGTCTCCTTGTCTCGGGAGGCTCGGGTCAACATTTTGCCTACGAATTCAAAAGGGTACAAAATTCAAAAATTAATATAAATAATATAAAATTTGAGAAAATATTTCGAGCCTAGATATAAGCTCTATGACACCCTAGGAACCCGTGAAAAATAAAATTAATGAAAAAAACACCTAAGTGTTAAGAGGTCACTATTAACCATAGAAGACTTCTCAATTTTTCTCCCGAAGTACTCTATCGTTCTTGGTGATTTTAGTGTCCGTGGATTCATCTTAGGACACTCTTTGATTCGAGTATAATTTTTCAGGATGGGCTTTTGTGTGGAAGAAGAAATCAAAGAGAAAAGGGAGGTGGATGTAACACCTCCTACCCATTTCTACTTGAAACAGGCAAGGCGTGCCACTTTCCACTGAGGTCACCCATCCTTGGATTTCCCCAAGGGCCTTTTGTTTAACTTCTACCCAATGTTATTATAACCGGACCGGGAAGCGAACCGGATGGCTAACCGGTTCGCGGGTCAACCGGTTCGACCGGGGTTGACCCGGGTTGACCCGGATTTTTATTTTTTTAAATAAAATTATTTATAAAAAAATTTAATAACA
>CANXYI010162699.1:0-17185 GCA_948208565.1 Hura crepitans
CACTTATATGTAATCTAATGCACTTAGAAACACCTAAACCTAAGCTCTGATATCCCTAAATGTAATACCCCTCCTTCGACCTAGTAGTTAGGTCTGACTGAGGGATGCCATATTGTGACACCTTCTACCCAAAACATTACCAATCCAAATACGAGATGACAAGAAAACCAATTTATCTTAACTTTACCGTTATCTTTTTAAAACCTTTTTATATGAAAATGATACATACTATTACAATTATCTTGTTATAATAAAATTTTAGTAGTACAATGGCTATATCATGGCATATCCTAAATAAAACCTATAGAAAATAGCACTTCTATATCAAACCAATTGTCAACCAACATCCTAGACCTTTTAGTCCTAATCCCATCTCAAACTCCTAAATAGTCATAGCACATCATGTAAGCTCATCCGTACACATGCAAGTCATAAAACATAACTTGTGTAATATAAGTTTACATTCCAACATAACATTTTGCATGATACATATCATAGCATTCTAGTCTTATTATATTTACATATGAGTGTCAACTACTTATAATATTACATCACAATATATAAACAAAAATATACCACAACAGTTGTGATAACTCATTTGCACTGCACTGTTGTTGTTAAGGCTGGTTATGGATGTTTATCTACTACCTATGCATCGAAAAACATGATGTGCTATGCATAATGCTTAATGGTGTATTCAATTAAATATGCTTACACACATATGAACACAAATGCACATTAAGCATGCAATGCCATGTAGTTATAACATACGGATTGCACATACATTATTATGAACATTATTTACCTACTTACTCTTGTCACGTTAACTTAATCGATTCATATCATATATATTTTCATTTCACATTTAACAAACTTTTGTTAATTTTATAGTGCATTAAATTTTTCATCACTTAATTGTCTTACTTGGGTATATCTGATAGACATGAATCCCAATACTAGACATCGGGATCAGGGTGTGTAGCGGCCTACATTTTGGAACTAAGGGTTGCTATACTAGCATGACTCGTTATCATAAAATTGTGTAGTAATCCTATTGAACCTCTCTATGGCTATACCAAAATGTAATTATGTGCACTGGTTCTATCGAACCTGCTGGCAATTACACCCATATAAATAATCTTGATATGTTAATGTATAACATATTATAACAATATAGGATATGTGAACACGCAGTCACCTAAATGGACCTAATGGCAGCTGTACCCATATGAAATTGTTACCAAATATCTAGTAGCTACTAATTCCCTAGTTGACTAGTCAACCTATCTAGTAGGTTGTCTAATTAATATAGGCTTTTGAAATTTAATTTACACAATTTTATGTTATTTAATTATTATATAGAACATGTAATCATATTTATATCTTTCTTTACCTCATTAATACTAATATGATTCATATGCATTTCTCATTTGATGCCTTATGTTCCATATTCAAAGTTTAACATTATGATTTCATATACATTACAACTTATATTTCATCATATCATGCACACAACCAATATATGTGCACACAATAATGCATAAACACAATACACATACAATGTACCCTAATTCTAACGTAACACATTCTTTTCCATCAAACATTATTCTAACATAATTGACTATCAAAATTTATCTTAATTATACACATTTTACTTGTATTTTCCAAAATTACCTTTTTTCCTTTTTATTACATGACACTCTATCAAGTGTACATTTTATCTATCCACTAAGTTTATCATCATTTCTCCATTGTTTTCAATTGTTTAGCATATATTAAACCATATTTTGCCATTAATATTATTTTAAGACAATTTAGCTGACTAAACTTACATTTTGCATAATAGGGTTTTAAACTAAAAATGCATAAACATGTAATATGCCCATATATTTTACTAAATACAGTTACAAATTAATTTCTCGGTGTCCTATATATCACTTTACAGCTTCTCATTACCTTAAGCTTACCTCTCTTCTTCTTTCTCAAAGTTCCATAATAGGTAATAGGTTAGAAAAATTCATAGAGAAATATACATGAATTATAACTTGAAAATAATACCTACATTGTAATTTTGAGCACCTATAATATCACAGAAAAATATTAGAACTCCAAAAATATGCTTACCTTACCTTTAGGTTTTCAAAATCTTAACTAATAATACTAATATGATTCATATGTATTTCTCTTTTGATGCCTCATGATCCATATTCAAAGTTTAATGTTATGATTTCAAGTACATTACAACTTATATTTCATCACATCATACACAAAACAATGTATAAACACAATACACATAAATATACCCGAATTCTAACATAATGCATTCTTTTCTATCAAACATTATTACAAAATGTTTAACTATCAAAATATATCTTAATTATACCCATTTTACTTGTATTTTCCAAAATTACCTTTTTCCCCTTTTATTACAAAACATTCTTTCAAGTGTACATTTTATCTATACACTAATTTTATCATCATTTCTCCATTGTTTTTAATTATTTAGCATATATTAAACCATATTATGCCATCAATATTATTTTAAGGCAATTTAACCCACTAAACTTAAAATTTGGATAATAGGTTTTGAAACTAAAAATGCACAAACATGTAATATGTATATATATTTTACTAAATACACTTATAAAGTAATTTCTTGGTGTCCTGTATATCACTTTACAGCTTCTCATTACCTTAAGCTTACCTGTCTTCTTCTTTCTCTAAGTTCAATAATAGGTAATAGGTTAAAAAAATTCATAAAAAATATACATGAATAGTTACTTGAAAATAATACCTATATCACAATTTTGAGCACCTGTAATATCATAGAAAAATATTATAACGCCAAAAATATGCTTACCTTGCCTTTGGGTTTTCAAAATCTAAACATTGAAGTCTTCTCTTTTTCAACAAAAACTCCCTCTTCTCATGAAATAAACAACAAAATAAGAAACTAGATGTGAGAAGGATTGATTTGAGTGTAACATTAAGGGGGAGGGGTTTATATGTGCTTTTTGCTTGTTTGAAGAAAAAATAGGGGTGGGCATATTATAGACACTTGAAGTTTGGCCTATGATGATAACTAGATATAAGCTAAAGCAATAAGGCAAGCAACCTAAAAATGGAGTCTGCATAAACTAACATGGCACAAGTCTACTTGGAATTGATGCTATGTGGTCTGTACCATATCTAGCTTAGACTAGTTAAGCTTAAAGCCCACAATCTTTATGGAAAAGCCAAAGCCCATATCTACATGGACTAAGACCAATTGGGCCTAAGACTTAGCCCAATGTCCATAGACTAGTGGGATAGCTTAGGCCTACATGGATTTGCTAACATGAAAAGCTTTTAGAAGCGCAAGCCTACAATCTTTATGGACAAGCCAAAGCCTATGTCTACATGGACTAAGACTAATTAGGCCCAAGACTTAGCCCAATGTCCATAGACTAGTGGGATAGCCTAGGCCTGCACGGATTTGCTAACATGAAAAGCTTTTAGAAGCGCAAGCTTCTTATTTAAAACAAGTCTCCTAGTCTTAGAAGGACTCTAATTCCTCTATAGATGGGAGACTCATCCCTAAGCCTATAAATACTCCTCTTAGGAGGAGGAGAAGAGGAGGCAATCTTGATGAGCTAAACCCTATATTCTAAGAGTTTAGAAGAAAAATCTAACCTAGATTCACACTACTAGACCTATCAACCCACACATAAAATTATTAATTCTTCTAAAACCTAACATTTTATTTTGTTGGTTGAGAGCTCATTCATAAGGTTAGATTTGAGGCCTCCTACTATGTATATCATTACTATTGTCCTAAACCTATAATCTCTAAGGATTGATCACAAGTGAGGTAATTCCATGTAATCCCCATATTGATCATAGGAGTAGGTCATTATTTTAAGTCATTTTATTGTGTACCATTGATTATTTCTATGTTATAACTATTTTATTATCTTAGTCTCAATTGCATGGACCTAGCATGATATATGTTTTTATCTATAAGGACTTACTTTATTAACACATGCATGATTTATTGTCTACATTAACTTATGTTTGATAATAATGTTCTATTTTCCTTATGTGTCATGTTTTAGTGTATTTTGTGTACCATATTGACATGCTCATATGATGTTATAATGTCATATAATTATTCCATTCCATGAAACATATCTTGTTGGCACACTGAAACTATTGTATGGTCAGGATGGAATCCCTCTCATGAGGAATATAGTCCATATGGATGATCTTGTTTTGATATTGTTTTTTATTTCATGAAGTCCATATAAACTCCCTCTCTTGAGGAATATAGTTTACACAGATATTTGCATAATACATGTTTACTCTATTCTATAGTCCGCACAAACTCCCTCTTATAAGGAACATAGTCTGTGTGAATATTTGTTTGCAATCCCTAGTCTTTGTCATTACATGTGTCAATTTATATGTTTTTTGTAATAAATCTATAACTTTCCAGTGATTATGCTTAGACATGAATATTAATTCATTCATATTTATGTTACATAAATCATTATATGCTCATCCTCTATAAGTCCTTATGAATCCCTATTTGGTATCATTAATGTTTTGTTTGAGTTGTATACAAGTGACCTTTTTTACTGGAATAGAAGTCTAGATAGACATAATGACCCTTGTAAGCTGTAGTCCACATAGATATACCTTTTATATCCTTCACTTATTTTGGTTATAGTAGGTAGTTTAATAACTTGTTTTACACATTTAAAGCCTAATAAAACATCAAATGATTTTCTAGCTAACTAATTAGTGTATTCTTAACAAAAATGATTTTGAGTTTTTCTTAATAAAAGTCAAATAAAAATGTATTTAAAAGGCCAATCTCCTAGAGATGGGAGTTAGGCAATTATCGTCAATTCCTATTGAATTATGAGTAATTGTTAGGTTAAATAACAACTGATGAATAACCTAATTTTTGGATTAAAATAAATAATTATGCATGTTATAGAATTTAAATACCATAATTTACTTTCTCTAAGTGAAAGGTGACATGAATGCTTTAAATATAATTCACACTTGCTTGATATGAGATTGATAAATGTTGCAATATAATCAAAGGCACATTATTAGGGCATAAATGAGATCTAATTCTTAACCCTTTCAGGTAAAGGATCAGTGGTCCTAGTGTAGAGCCAGGTGGCAACTCTAAAAACTAACCGCTCTTGTCCCTAATAAAATGCAATAAATCTACAATGACAACTCCATTAAGGACTGAGAATTTAAATCTAAAAGTGCCCAAATAATATTCCATCTAATATTCTAATTTTTATTAGTTCCATGCATTACATCTTATATAAATTATGTCGCTTTTACCTTGGATGGTGTTGTGAACCATGACTTTAAATTTCATTCAAAAATGGAGAAGTGCTAGCATATCTATTACTCATAAGCCTCATACCTTCGTGTATAAAAAATAGTGTACTAACCAATCAATGCTATCCTTGATTTGAAAGACCCATTAAAAGGGACCCCCACTTATGGGAGCCATAAGCCTTTTTGGCCAAACCATGAGCCCATATAGTTAAGCATAGCAACTTCACATAGGTTATATGACCCTATGAGTTTGTGATTGCATTACGATCACTATGTTGGGTTATCACATGTAACCTTATTTAAAGTGGGGCCAAGCATATTATGCCTTTCATTTGGAATGGACACAACCTAATTTCACCTTAAATAAGACTTAAATGTTATGGGCCATTACTCTTTTATGTGCTTTAAATATGAGAGGCTCAATCAAGCCCATAATTAAACCTATGCATCTCCTAATAATGCTTAGGTAACCCCACATAAGAAGAATTGCTAAGACCACGTGGGTAGGAGTAATAAGGTTAGAAGTCTTATTACTTGTGTTTGTTCTTAAACACCCTAACTTGTATCCTTTTTTAACATTATATTGCATCTTTCTTGTTTTTATATGCCACTTATATATCATGCTTTTACCTTAATACAGATGCATGACATTATACCTATTACATAACATAAACTTTGTATCTTTCTTATGAACCATATATATCTCATAAACTTTCATATTTCTATCTTAATACCTATTACATTATAAACATGCTTTCATATAAACTTAAGTGCACTTAATAATAGCACTTGGCATGCTAACCATGCATTAAACACTTTCACCTTGTAAGGTCTATTAAACTCTTACTCGTATATTATGTAACCTCATACCGTATAGCCATACATTGACATCATTTATGCATAAAGAACACATTAGATATCATGCATCATCTTAGATAATTCATGCATTACCACTAACCTTTTGTTATATATCCACCATTATTCCATCTTCAATCTAGCAAAGAAAGCAATCATGCTAGGAGCCCTCTAAAAAGATGGATCAATTATTAATAGGCATCAATAAAAATCATACACAACTTAGGCATCTCTACAAATCATACACTAGGGGCTTTCATTCATGCATCAATTGTACATATGTTATGCATACACAACCTTACCCTATTTATACATTTTAGGGAGTTATGTATCATTGATCCACACAAGCATCCATGTAACACCCTAGATCGCATATATTAAGCATAATTCATATAAGTACATCTCATAATAGCACATATTAATCCTTAGGATTATCACATATTAAGACCTTCTAACCTTACCCATACATTAGCTATCCATATAAAACATAGACATCACGACATCTAATGCTTAAGTACCTCATATATATATCTATTTTTATAACTTTATTGTGACATTTAACTTACGACCTTTCACACAATATAGACCATCATATGTATCACTATTAAACCATGCATACAACTTTACAAGCACTTTTTCATGTGCCTAAAAGACCCCTATATGTATTTAGATTTATGCATACATCACCACATGTATCTTCATCATATATACTTGTAATAATGTGTTTCATGAATGCATATATTTTTATGCCTCCATTTTATATATAGAATCCCATAAGTACCCTGACATATGTCATATATAGGTCTAGTCCCTAACCATAATAAGCACACATCATTTATGAAGCATCTATCCTTAAAAGACTCTTTTGTCCATACTTAACAAACATATATATGCCATGCTATGGTACATACACAAGTGTGTATCTTACATCATGAACCATTTTATATCCATGTACAACACTATCCAAATAACATCAGTTTTTTATGCAAACTATTTAGCCTTTGTCATGCATTATTCATCCATACCTTTTATCAAATTAACAAGAATAACAAGTATTAACCATCCTCTACATACCAATAAATTCACATTTGTCATACTATACTTAGACACATCATGTAGGCTTGAATCACCTAGTATCAGCTCACCTAATGTAAGAGTCACCTTCATTCATTTAAACCTCACACACACCTATATGTGTTCTTTATACATATTAATATTTACCCTTGCATCATAATCATAATGATTAAAGTATACATCACATCATATTAACAACTGTATCATGCTAACTATAAAAATCATTCTTCACTCAAGCTCTTTAAATGAAAAGACTCACTGCTCTCCTTCTTTTAACACTCCTTACCATAAAAATTAGAACTAGACTTAAAGCAAAAGGCAAGAGTCAATTTATGACTAAAGACATGATAAATAAGGTAATAGGTGCACTAAAATGAAGGATAACAATATTCATAGAAAAAAGAATCCAAGAAACCCAACAATAAAGTGTTTTGAAGAACATGACTAGCAAGAATTATACCATAAGGGCAAGCAATGACTAGAGAATCAGGCTAAGAAAGATTTCCCATAGACTTGCATATTAGCATAAGCCTTTGTCTATGATGCTTAAGGAAGTAAAAGAAGAGAACCTCCTTCGATCCTTAATACTTGAACATTACTCTTTATTACTTCTACCAAACCATTACCATGACCTATAATATGCTTATCACTAAAAGACTGGCCACCTAACTGTCAATTTCAAAGCCCTTTATTGAGCCATCTAAGATCTAATAAACCATGGTGTGATACTTACCTTGAAGATCACCCATTACCGAACCTCACCAATGTTCCTCAAATCTTTGAAAAGCAAGGTTCTCTTTTCTTAACTTTTAATATGCCACCCTATAGGATACCTATTGACCAACTACTAGATCATACCAATTAAGGATATAGAAGGATCAATTGAAAATCTAAAGAATACCTTTATTTTCTTTTCTAGCTGCTTCTTCCTTTATGTTGGAATAGTTAAAGTTTAATAGAACATCATTTTAGCTTTTCATGAGCATCTTTATATACCACATTAATTGTATAGCTTGGTACTCTTCAAAGTGAGTTGAGAGATTTGAAAAATGGAGAAAAAGAAATAAAAAAGAGAAAAGAGAACAAAACATGATCAACTTAATCCACATATGTTACAAATAATGTCATGGTACTCTAGAAAATGGCTCTCTACTACTACATAAGATTTTAAGCTAAAAAATTTGATCTTTCCTTATAAAGGATGAGAAATATCCCTAAACATGAGATAAGAGAAAGAAAATAACAAGTTGGGGGCAGTTAAACTTGAATGAATACTTTCCTTGAATATTAAAAGAGGTTCATATTTAATAGGCTCTAAAAACTATATCATCAAATTCATTATGTACTAACATTTTCAAAGTCTAAAAGCTTATAAGAATCACTCTAAAAGGATAAACAATTTTTTATTCTTACCCATAAAAAAATCCAAAAGTTAGAATATACGAAACTCCAAAGCCTAGAAGACCTGCCTTTAGCCTCAAATAATTGGCCATTCTCTTTTCAACCATTGTTACCCATATTTAAAAAAGAAAGGTACCTATTCTGCCTATTCATACATTTGCCTTTATTCATACATCTATCACAAAAGAAAATTCATTCATCCTAGGGAAAGATGTATACATCATTCAATTTATACATGCCCTTACCATTCATCCATCACATTATAAGAAATAATTCATTTCAATCATCTAAAAAAATTATACCCATTATATAGCCACATGCAAGCATTATTTATCTACATGTTTTCTTATGCATGAAAAAGCATGCATTATTTATCTTCACATGAAAAACACACATTATATTTTCCCTTGTATGAAAACATGCATAATTTATTTCATCATTTATCTTCTCATGAAAGAATGCATTAGTCTTCATCCCTCATCAATACCTTTATACATGAAAGACATGTATCATTCATGATTTTTTAATACATTTATTATACATGTAAACATGTATTGATGCATTTTTTTCTGAATCATCAATAAGTTCCTTAGTTTTTTTATGTATGAAAACTTGCATTATCCATTATCAACACCTCACATGAAAACATACATCTCTCATGCATAAAAAAATGTATTATCCTTCTTCTTTGCTTGAAAAAGACATTGCCAACATATTTTCCTCTATGAGAACATACATCTTCCCTATACATTAACCATAAATACAGTAAACCACTGACATCAAAAGCCATCAAAAGGTGTAATTAACTAAGTAAGCAAAAGGTGCAATTAACTGAGCTACTAAAAGGTGTAAATAATAAGCCACTAAATGGTACAAATAACAAGCCACCAAATGGTGCAAATAACAACCCATAAAAAGGTGTGAATGATAATCCATCAAAGGATGTAAATAACAAGCAACCAAATGGCGTCAATAATGAGCCATCAAAAGTGTGAATAACAAGTCCCTAAAGGGTGCAAATAACAAGCCACCAAAAGATATGAATGCCAACCTAACGAATGATGTAAACAATAAGTTGCCAAATAGTGTGAATACTAAGACATGAAAACATATGACAAGTTTGATCATAAAGGTGCAAGATAATAACCTGTATCATGTAGATATGATAACATTATGCTAGATCATGAAAAGGCAAAACAACAAAACTTTAAATATGTTACTAAGTCTCAAGTACTTTGATGTGTGTTATTGCTTTAGCATTTCATAGCACACACCAAAGTGGGGGCAATTGTAAATGCCTAGAGTTTGGCCTATGATGTTATCTAAAGACAAGCTCAAGCAACAAGGCAAGCAACATAAACATTAAGACCGCATAGACTAACATGGCACAAGTTCACCCAAACTTGATCCTTTGAGGTCAGTACTATAGCTAGCCTAGACTAGTTGAACCTAAAGCCCATAATCCATGTGCATAAGCCCAAAGCACAAAATTAATACAAATAAGACAAAGCCTATGTTTGCATAGACTAAAATAAACTTGGCCCAAAACCTATGGATTGATGGGATAGCTGAGGCCCGTATGCACTCGCCATCTAAGTTCGCATAGATTTGTCAATGTGAAAAGCTTCCAAAAGTGTGAGCTTTCTATTTAGAAAATGTTTCCTAGTCCTAGAAGGACTCTAATTCCTTTCTAGATGGGAGACTCATCCCTAAGCTTATAAATACCCCTCTTGGGAGAAGGAGAAAAGGAGGAAATCTAGAAGAGCTAAACCTATAGTTTGAGGGTTTAAGAGAGAACTCTAACCAGGATTTGCACTACTAGTCATATCGATCCACACATAAAATTAATAATTCTTCTAAAACCCTACATTTTGTATTATTGCTTGAGAGCTCATTGAGATGGTAAGATTTGAGGCCTCCTACTGTGTATATCCTTACTACTTTCATGCACCTATAATCTCTAAAGATTAATCACAAGTGAGGTGATGCCATGTAGTCCCCACCTTGATCATATGAGTAAGTCATCATTTTAAGTTATTTTATTATGTACCATTGACTAATTCTATGTTATAACTATTTTGTTATTTTGGTCTCAATTGTATGGACCTACCATACTACATGCTTTTGTATTCATTGACCTTTTTTATTAATACAAGCATGATTTGTCATTAGCATAGACTTGTGTTCAATAATAGTATTTATTTGCCCTATGCATCATGTTTTAATGTAGTTTGTTTACCATATTGGCATGCTCATATAATGTTATCATGTTATATAGTTATTCAATTCCATGGTACATATCTTGTTGGCATGCTGAAATTGTTGTAAGGTTTGTATAGACTCCCTTTCAAAAGGAACAAAGTCCATATGAATGATTTTGTTTTAATATGATTTGTTTTGTCATGAAGTCAGCATAAAATACTACTAATAAGGAATGTAGTCTGTATGGATATATGCTTAATACATGTTTACTCCATTTTGTAGTCTGCACGAACTCCCTCTCATGAGGAACATAGCTTGTATTGATATTTTTTGTAATCCCTAGTCATTGTGATCGCATGTGTCAATTTTTTTTTATAATAAATCTGTAGCTTTCCAATGATTATGCTTGGACATGAATCTTGATTCATCCATATTTTCTTTTACATAAATCGCTGTATATTCATTCCCTATATGTCCTCATAAATCACTATTTGGTATTATTAACCTTTCCTTTGAGTTGTATGCAAGTGACCTTTCTTAATTGAATAGATGTCTGAATAGACATAATGACCCTTGCAAGCTGTAGTGCGCATGGACACAAACTAGAGTTGAGCTAGGTACACATAGATATAGTGACATAGAGACGAGACCAATTACGTGTTTTATATTATTTCCTTTGTTTTTAACTCATTTTACATGCCTAAAGCCTAATATCACATTAAATGATTTTCTACCTAATTAATCAATCTTTTCATAACAAAAAGGATTTGAGTTTTTCTTAACAAAAGTCACACAAAAATATATTTTAAATGGCCAATCTCTAAGAGATAGGAGTAGGGCAATTACTACCAATTCTTATGGTATTATGGGTAATTTTCATGTGATACCTATAGGTTAGGGCTCTATGAACAGTACCTTTAAGGCCCAAAAAATGTTCTTGGAGTGCTGGGTCACTTTCATGGGGATCAAGATAGGTTGTACAAGTCATGAAACTTTGATTGGCCATAAATGATGAAAAAGACTTTATTAAAAATTTAGCAGAACTAATAAATTATTTTAGGCTATAATTTAATGGGTTATAGGCTTAGATGGACTTGAGTCGAGAATGACCTAGGATGTGCCTGGATAGACTTGAAAATATCATACACTGAAGGATAAAAATTCTACTGAGACCATTGGTGAAGGAATTTTAATTTTTTGAAGTTGTTTGATATTTTTCCTTGATTTTAAGATTTTCACATAAATCGAGGAATTAGTTAACTATCTTGTCAAAGGAATTTTGATATGAGATTTTATGGGCCCCTAAATAGGCATAATTTAGGATTTTTAAAGTTGGCATGATAATTTTTAGATGTATGAGTGAATTTTAAAAATTTCCCAAAATTATAGCCAGAATCGAGATTTTTTAAGAAGTTCGAGTGCCATATTTCGTTACCTGAGGCCACCCTCCTGACATATAAATATTTTTTCGCATACCATATGGCCTTCTAATTAGCCAACTCACCCTTTACCCATTATTTCCTTTTCTTTTCTTCTTTTTTCACCCGATGCCACCTATTACCAGTTTTTCACCATTTTCACTGCCTAAAGGCTACCATTCCTCCTTCCTTTATCCACCAAAAAAGTCATGAACTTTATGTGTGAATTTATCTTTAAGGTCATTAGCCACCATTCATATCTATAGAAGTGGCAAAAATTCCCTAAAACACAAGTTTTACATAAAAGGTGAGCCAAAATTCAAGTGTAGAGTAAGTGAGTTTTTCAACCTTTTTATTTTAGTTCTAAGTAGATTTCTCAATTCTAAGGATAGCTATGTTTTTAGATTTTTAATTTTAACTTAGTATGATTTTTGAGAAATTTTCTAAGTTAGAAAAGTTATATGTTAGTGTAAAGGAGACTTAAATTGGACCAAGGAATTAATTCTTTTAAAGTAGGAAGAAAGGACTAAAATTGAGATAGGTAAAAGAATTTGATGTAATTGCAATATGCCATTAATGTGTGTATGTGATTGGGTATGTAAATGTGTATAGAAATAGTGATTTGAATATGTAAGGTCATGGAGATGTTGCTATAGGCATGACATAGCAACTTATGTATGTGATAATGGTGAATTAGATGGGAATTTAGTAGGGAAAATGGATATAAGGCCATAGACTCTATTTGATTGAGAGGTATGTTTGTCTTGGTAGGCATGGTATAGTATGGAAATATATGTATGTATATGGCAATATTGAGAAAAAATGTGTGTGTGTACATAATTCTTAGGAGTCCAAGAGGTGTGGCTAAGGCGTAATGGTATGTGTATGGTAATATGACTTGAAAGTATGGTGATAATGATGGGAAATGGCATGTGAGGCATGTAGATAAATGTGTGTATGCATGAATGTTTAGAAAAGTACATGTGTAGGCATGTTCTTGAAGTGGCTGAGTTGTATGCTTAAGGTGTCATGGCATGGTAAGCATGGTATGCCTTATATGCATACTGTATGTGATATAATTAGGATATATAATGTGCTTGTGTGATGAAACATAGAAATATGCATGCTTGTAACAATGGGTAAGTGTTGGCCGAGAGGTATGACATGAATGTAGGACAAAGTATACATAAATGGTGAGGCCTATGATGTGGATGTATGGTGACAACGTAATGAGAATGAGATATATAATATATATATAGTACAAAATGTAGAAATTATGTGTTTGAATATGGTAGAAGAAATGATATGTAATGGTAAGGTGAATGTTGTAACAATTTAATGCAAGAAATGGTATTAAATGGCTAAGAAAGAATGGACTTAAAATGACCTAAAATGAGACTAAATATAATGCTAATGCATCGAGGCTCCGTGAGTAGTGCCGTTAGGTCTAAGGAGTATGCCTAAGGTGCCAAGTCACTTACATAAAAATCGAGACAGAAGCACTAGTCATGAAACTTCGAAGGCCTTTAATTTTTTGAAAAAGGCAAAATTTAAAATTCTAGTAGAACCAATAATTCATTTCAAGCTATAATCTACTGATTTATATAAAAAAACTTGAGTCGAGTCGAGAATAGCCCGGGATATGCCCATACAGACTCAAAAATATAAGGGTCAAAAATTTCACTGAGTATATTAGTGAAAGAATTTTTTAATTTCGAGGTCATTTGCAAATTTTATTAATTTTTTAGGTTGGCACCCAAATCAAGGCAATTTGAAAACAACTTTATCGGTGGAATTCTATCAAAAAAATTTATGAGCATGTAAAAGGGATTAAAATAGTTTTTTTAAAACAAACGACATAATTTTTTAAGGTTCGTGTGAATTTTGGTGAAATTCTAAAGTTTTACCAAAAACTGAGCCATTTTGGGATGGTTCGGGTGGTCACAGGACCTAACCATAAAAAGCCAGCTGGCCTAACGGCCATGCCAAGTGTCCAAAAGGCTTGACAAGTGGATAATTCCACTAAAACAAAGAAGAAAAATTTTTTCTTCCTTTGCTATCTAGAAATCGATGCCACTTTCACCTTTAAAGGTCATTTTCATTTTCTTCCTTCAGCTATTTCTACAAATTCTTATTTCCTAAATTCAAATTGGTGTGTTAAGGAGCTAGAGGAAGAAAAATCATAGCAAACGGACCTTCTATGTTTTAATTAAAATTCTCCAAAGTTTGGTAGTCAGAGACAGTCCAGTAAGGTACCTTAGGTGAGTTTTCTTGCCCTTTGATTTATTTTCTTCATGATTTCTTAATGGAAAAGGCTATTTGAGAATCCTAATATCTAAAGGGATGTGTGTGAATGGTGTTTAAGGGAAATTGAGGCAAGAAAGGGCTTGAAGAAGGTGAAGGAACCTATTGTAAAAGACTAGATAGATTAGGTATTTAAAGGTTTGAATTGTCCTCCTTAGCAAGGTAAATAGACCTTGGTATTTCTTTCATGCCATTTAATTGTCAAGGACTAGAAATTCCTTTAGGATTACTTAACTTATTGCCTTAAAGATGGTATCTTCAAATTTGGATAGAAGCCTTAGGGTAATGAACAATTGATGATAGGAAATAATGACTTGTTTGATGAAAGTTGGTTGGCATATATGAATGATTGTTGGCTAAGAGGGGACATAGGGATGTGCATAAGTATATGCTTGATTAATTGAGTAAAAAGAATTTTTAAGCCTTTGAGATATGTTTATGTGTATATGCGTATGGTTGTGTAGTTTGGCATGTGAATTAGGAGAGTATATTAGTACTAAAGATATGATTAACATGTTTGTGAGGTCAATGATGTTGGAAATAATGTTATGGCATGTGTTAAGATTAAGTAATATATAAATGTATGCAAATCCTATCATGGCAGAAACCTAAGCTATGTATAAGCCATATAAATTGACATGAAAATGCATTTTTGTGTGTATTTATGTGTTAAGACCATGTATAAAGGTTTGAATGTGTAAAAAATGTGAAGAAAATGCTTGATTAAGATGCATATATCACTATACCTGAGAGCTATATGGATGAAGATACTAAGCAAATTTTGATGACTTTTGATGAATGAACAAGTACCTTAAATCTTAGTATATTAGACATGAAATGGCATAATTTGGTTAGAAATATTTAGACATCAACATAATGGAATCATAGTATGCATGAATGCAAAACAAAGGATCTTGAATGGATGGATGATGTTTAGACATGAACTTGATTGAAATAACTTAAAAGATAACTTTGTATGAGCATATAATGCAAGGTTATAATATGCCTATAATATGTGCCTTTAGGGGCTATTATTTGTGATTGAATATAATGGCAATAATGCCTATGTTTTGGCCTTATGAGTGTCCTAGTAAATGGATGGCTTTAGGCCTATGGACACTATAAATTAAATGGTTGAAACTACATTGAAAAATGTTAAGAAATGGACCAAGAATTTGCTATTGAAACTTTGATGAAATAACCTATAACTATCTAATTTAACCATTGCTTGAATCAAAAATGTCATAGGATAGTAAATAACATTACTTAAGAACTAATTATGAAATGAAATAAGGTATAATGTACCTTAAATACTAGTAAATGCAGAACTTGTAAGTTATATTGGAATTTTACACTGTATAGCCTAATTTTGGCCATACCAGACCAGGTTAAAAATGAACTGTGAAATAAAATTCGTAATTGACTATTTTCCACTCCTAAAGATTATAAGAAGTTAATTTATGAAGAAATAAATAGAAATTGAGTTACATGGCCCATTAATTAGATACCCACTAGATGGGTTAACCGTTTAACTTAGGGATATTAGCAGCTGGTACATTGTCTGATTTTCAGGCAGGGCCAGTACTACAACCTATATCCATACTGAGACCACTATACTAGTCTATTGGATAAATAGTTGTCTCTTTTTGCACACTTGATGCCATTTACTTAAATTTTACCTGTGCAGTGGCGTAGGTCCCGAAAGGCCACTACACTAGTCTATTGGACATACTAGTTTACTGGGCAGACCCAATTATGACATCACTAATCTTCAAATAGGGTCGGTACAGTGGCCAAGGTCCTAAAGGGCTAATGTACAAGTCTACTAGGCAGGCTATATCATGTTATTTGCACCTTAGGTGTTATGACTTGATCAAGCTAGTGCAGCGGTCGGGGTCTAGAATGTGGATCACTACACTATTTTTATTTCCCTCTAGGTCCAGTGTATGTCAATGTCATCTTTCTAATTAGGCCAGTTAAATTAATTAAATAAATAGTATATATGAATTATACCGAACATTAATAAACAATGAAATACATTATTGGACATGAGTACCTAAATGATTTTTCGATATATAGACTTAGGGGTATTTTGGTAATTTTACATGTATAATGTTTATTAACTTGATAATGAAGACTTATGAATGATATCCTTAATAATGGCTTAAATATATGATTTGCTTAATTTTAAATGACTAAATGAATGATTTAATGCCTTAAACCGTTATAAGGATATTTTTGTAGATTTTACACATAATCAATTTAATTGAACTTAATAACTAGAGTAAACTAATACTATGATTGTATATGTATGAATAAATAATATGACGTGATTTAAATATTTAAGTTCACCACTAAGTATAATTTTATACTCAACGTACCTGTTTTGGTCCATAAGTAACCAAAATAGAGATGTAGCCTTGGGAAGCATGCAGTAAGGTTTAGAGGATAGGCACTAGAATATTGAATTATGAACTATGTATAGTTTTGACTCTATGTACTTAGTTGGGAAATGGTTCTTGTGTATACATAAAGGTCATGTAAATATTTGGATATATACTGTGTTTATAATAAGTTAATCTAAC
>CANXYI010162711.1:0-10475 GCA_948208565.1 Hura crepitans
ATATATATATATATATATATATGTTCACTATACTAGTTCCTTATAAAAGGTTATCTTGCTTACTTCTTTATGTCATTTCATGCATCATCATCACATAATTTTCTCTTCTTTTACTAGCCATTTAATGACCTTAAGTTGTTCAAATCAATACTTCATATTTCTTTACCTCATATAATTTACTATTTCATTATTTAGTATTAAATCTCATTCTATATATATATTAACAATTTAGCTTCAAGTCATACAATTATCATAACCCTCATTTAGCCACCTTAACTTATTCTATCTAAGTTCCTCATTTCTTTAAACTATGTGTTCAAGATACATTACTTCTTTTAATTCACACTAACTACACATAATTTACTATTTAATAATAATCATGTCCATTAAATTCTTCTAAACCTACCATTCGGCCATTAGGCGTCCATTACCATACACCATATTTTCTTTCCTTTTTCCATATCGACATTAAATATTGTATACATATCATCCCTAACAATATCCCTTACAAACACATGCCATGACATACAAACATACACTTTCCATACACATGCGCACACACCAAATTCACACAATTTAGTAAAATCAAGTGCAAAAAGCATTAAATTCACTTACAATGCTTCCCAAAATACCTCTAAATGGCTTCTTAAGCCTTCTCTTCTTTCCTCTCCACCACTTCTCCTTTTTCCTCTACAAATATACACTATTCCCATGAACAAAATTTCATAAAAAATTCTTTATGTAGCACCCTTTACCCAGTCTGTATATCGAACCCAAGTAGGGAGCACCACTGCATATCAATATCCATTTTTGCTACCTATAAAACCTGATTAATTTAAAACTTTTTGTTAAATAAGCAATTCTTTAACTTATAGAGTTGTAAAAACATTGAAAATCATTTGGCATGCTTTACAAGCCAACTAGTGGCGTCATCGTGTAAAAAATCTGACAACATAATGACTGACCAGGACATTTTTCCAAATAGTAAACCTATTAAAAACCTTCTATAAAAGTATACAACACTTCTTAAGAACATATGAGTCCTCCTGATCCTCTAAACTTCATAAAAAAACATAGGGCCTCAAGCTCAACTCAATCAATATTCTCACATGTAACATTACAAGTTCTCACATAATCTATATGAGAAAAATAAAGCTTTTACAATATTATAGTTTTAGTTATAAAACCAAACCCAAAGTTTACAGATTAGGCCCAATCCCTCTAAAATCACAAGAACAACACTAATAATATTTACATTAACATTATTCTACAAAAAGAAACCAAAAATACCTAAGAAGGGCAATCTTTGAATTCTCATGTGGGGTAGAAGATTTGATTCTAATTTATAGCTCTGTTACCTACACATTGCAAATAAGCAATGCACTAAGCTTTCACTTAGTGGTGTAATCACTTTAACTAGGTATAGTAATTTAAGCATACATTTATGCAATATGTGTCAAATGAGTCATTTTAAACCATACATATGCACACATTATGATAATAACATAATTATGCAATTTGAGCACATACTTGCCTTTAAAAACATAAAAAAAAAACCATATTAGGTCCATACTTATAGAATAGTTACTTTTAACATGAATAAGAATCAACTATACACATAAAGTAGTCATATATCACTCAAAACATACACTTGCTCAATTTTACATGGTAACAAGCAATTTTATCCATTACTTTACCTATGTATCATTTCTACATATTCGGGTTTTAAGACCCTATATGCACCAACCCATCAATATAATGAGTATAAAACTCCACATTATACCACATACATCATATTAATGGGTTAAACCTGACATTACACTAAAAAATCAAAATCACGCGTAATGCATCATTAAAAATACACCTATTATTATTTTATGCTTAATTATGCTAGAAACACATTGATCCTTTTTATTATAATTATTTGTTTAATCTATGCCCATACTAAAGAGACAACTATCCAAGGCTAGATAGTGGATAATGGGCTACTTGAAAGTGCTTAAATGGTGTACCCGAAGGCACTAGTATTCATAGATACAAAACGCATCAGCCTAAAGGCTCGCACATATATAGTGCTAAATAGTGGCCCGAAAACCTAGTGCCTATCAACGCAAAAACACATCTGACTCATAGGCCTACTACCTGAAGGTAAACATTGCAGCTGCTAATCCTAGTTGACCAATCAACTTATCTATACTAGGTTGTCTAACTATATAGGCATCATTAAACTAGTCGATTATCTCATTTTTAACCATTTTAATGTATAACATAGTTTATGTCATCTCACACATAAATGTATCATAATGGCCATTGTGCATCTCAATGAGTCCTAAAAACTCATGCTAAGCAGCATGTTTTAACTAAAACATAGCATAACCAAATTAGGCTTACATAAGCTCAAAAACACCAAGTGGTCATATTGCCTAGGTGTAAAAACTAGACAACTCATCTGGCATCATAATCATGCATTTTACCATTACTTTCATCATTAACATGCATTAAATTGTCTAATGCATGATGGTTATGCATAACAATCACATATCGCTTTACTTGCTGTTTCACACATATTGTCAGTATTTAATGATAAGCATGCATTATATGGCTATATTCATGGCAATAACCCATACAATGTTCAACATGGCATTCAACCATCATTAAGCACACATACACATTTTAGTCATCATAAGTGCACATTTAAAATGGCATTTAAGCATAAAACCTCATTTTTAAGTCATTACCGCACCTAAATCATAAATACACACATATGGCTCACATGTATGAAATTCAGCCTCCACATGCCTAAGGCCATTAAAATGCATATACTCTCTCACGTACAATTATAAATCATGTTTAGATGCTTAAAACCACATCTGTATACTTTAAACTAGCATACGTGATCATATAACATCAATATATGCCTAAGATTCACATAATGCCATTCATTTCTTAATTCCTCCATAAATGTGCATCACACATGCATAACATGTTCTAGCCATTACATTACATTTATGTAACATCAAACAATCATATGTTAATTAACCATATCATTTATTTGGCATTAATATAATTAATAGCATTTATTACTATTACGTAACTACTTAGCATACTGAAATTCAAGCATTTAATCCCAAGTTAATGTGATTACACATACAAATAAGGGTTATACGGGATGCTTGATGCCAGTCTAAGCCTTCTCCTTACCTCGAAAGGCTCGAGTTGATGCTTTGCCTATGAATATAAAAGGGTCCAAAATTGAAAAATTAATACAAAATAATATAAAAGTCAAAAAAATATTTTGAGCCTAGATAAAAGCTTTACGACACTCAAGAAACCCATGAAAAATAAAATTTACTAAAAAAAATACTTGAGTGTCGAGAGGTTACTATTCATCTCAAAAGACTTCTCAATTTTTCTCTTGAAATGCTCTATCGTTCCCGGTGATTTTAGTGTCCGTGGACTCATCTCAGGACACTTTTCAATTCGAGTATAATTTTTTAGGATGGGTTTGTGTGTGGAAGAAGAAAAAAAAAGGGAGAGGGGGAGTCAACAATATGGGGGAAATGAAGGAATGGGATGGAAATGGAGGGATTTAGGAGGAAAAGGTATTTATAGTTTTTGGAAAAATATTTTTTCCAAAACTTCATTTAATTTTTCTCAAAAAATTGAAATTCCCTCATTTCTATCCCTAAAATTAGATAAATTCCTCCTCTAAACTCCTTTAAAATCTCGAGCTTGAAAAATGAAAGAAACTCGTAAAATTATTATATTTTCTTTCCCAAAAATTCAGTAAAAATACTTTCGATCTTAAAAAATTTTGATTCCAAGGGCAATGGACTATTCAGAATATTTTAGTATCAGGTCATAACATTTTCATATTATTTTGAGAAACTTTTTATTTTATTTATGATTTAGCTTTGCCTATAGCACTATCATATGACACTGTCGTAAAATCTATTTAAAATTTTTAACCATCCAAATGACTTCAGATTGGCTACAAATTTTGCCCAAAATTCTCTCATAATTAATAGTACCCATCGATACATTTAGTGCAACTCGAGTTTTGGGAAGCACTATTCATCCCAGGAAGTACTATTCATAAGAGTCGAAATTTTTGGGTCATTACACTATATATATCCAAACTTAATTTTATGCTCATAAATACATTGAATAGCTAGAAACATATCTTAGAAAAATAATAGGCAATAAAAATGACCTCTAATTTTCACCTTAATCACTATTTACCCCATTTGAAAATCTCCCTTTTTATGCCTTCTCAAGGTTAATTTACACTAGAATAGAGATGAGTAATGTGTGAAGGTAATTTTAGATTGATTAGGTGAGAGAATTATGGTGTTTAAGTGTGAAAAATGAAGAAATAAATCTAGGGTTATGGAAAGGAGGGTGGCATCGAGTTCGGGGGGAAATGAGGAGGAAGATAGTCGGTTCAAAAGGTTTAAGGTCCATCTTTAAGTAAGGAATAGAGGGTTGGATGCATGCCATATGGCAAATGGATGGCTAGGATTAATATATGTGGGTTTTCTCTTTAAAAATTCATATCTTATACCACAAATCTAAAAAAACTCAGCTAATAAGTCTAAAAATCATTTTAGTATTTTAATTATCTCTAAAAAATGAAAATTTTTTTGAGAAAAATTATATTTTTCAAGTAAAAATGTCATAAATTAATTCCATTTAATTACTTTCAGATTTGAAAAAATTCCAAAACCAATCTAATTGGCTTAGTTAGAATTTTTTACCATCAGGTCATGTTATTTTTAGAATTTTTTGAGCACTTTTAAAATAATTTATTGTTCATCTTCAACTGAGTCACTATTCAATAGACTTCGGCAAGCAAACTTTGTAGTCAAATTAAACCCTTTAAATGACTTCAATTTGGTCCCAAATTTAACCCATAATTATGTTATAATTAATTCTATCATTTCTATGGGCTTGGTTTATCTCGGGTTCCTGAAAGTACTATTCTCTATTTAGGTGTCCCTATTTATAGTATCGAAAAATTATGGGTGTTATAGTTCTTCCCCTCTTAAAATAATTTCATCCTTAAAATTACTTGGATTGAATAGGTGAGGATATTTAGCTCTCATCTGCTATTCGCTTTCCCATGTGGCCTCTTCATCTTTGTGGTGGCTTAATAACACTTTTACCAATAGGACTATTTTATTCCTTAATCATTTAACTTCATGAGCAAGAATCTGTGCCGACTCTTCTTCATAGGCAAATTGTGGTTGTATTGTGATCTCCTCTACTGGTAACACATAAGAAGGGTCTAATCTATATCACCTCAGCATTGACACATGAAACACATCATGGATCTATTGTAACTGTAGAGGTAGAGCTAATTGGTAGGCTACTGGCCCTACACATTCTATGAATTTCATATGTGCTAATGAACTTAGGGCTTAGCTTACCCTTTATATTGAATTGAAGCACTCTCTTCCATGGTGAGACCTTGATGAATACCTTTTTTTGAACCTTATATTTAATGTCTTTTAACTTTAAGTTTGCATAAGATTTCTATCTATATGTGACCGCCTTCAATCGGTCTCTAATGATCTTCACTTTTTCTTCAGCATCTTTAATGACATCTAGTCCCATTAGCTTGCTCTCACTCAGTCACTCCAGCGTAAGTGAGTTCTACACTTTCTCTAGTATAGGGCCACATATGAAGCCATGCCTAAGCTAGCTTGGTGACTATTGTTATATGCGAACTCTGGTAAAGGCAAGTAATGATCCTAGCTTCCTTTGAATTCAATTGTATAGTTGCATAACATATCTTCAAGTATCTAAATGAGCCATTCCATCTGCCCATCTATTTATGGATGGAATGCCGTGATAAAAGTAAACTAAGTACCTAGGGCTTTACGTAATTTCTACCAAAATCTTGAAGTGAATTACAGGTCTCAATTTGAAATAATGGAAGCTAGCACTCTATGGAGTCTCATAATCTCATTGATGTATAGCTAGGCTAGTTTTTCTA
Organism: Hura crepitans; assembly: GCA_948208565.1. Classification (NCBI taxonomy): domain Eukaryota; kingdom Viridiplantae; phylum Streptophyta; class Magnoliopsida; order Malpighiales; family Euphorbiaceae; genus Hura; species Hura crepitans. Next base: position 5,999 of record CANXYI010162711.1, read on the forward strand.
GGGTGTAATCCATCCTCACAGGAATAAAGTGGGCTATCTTTGTCAATCTATCAACTATCACCCACATAGTATCACATTTACTCTTGGTTATAGGCAATCCTATCACGAAGTCCATCGTCACCTTTTCCCACTTCTATTCTAGAATTGGTATAGGGTGGAGCAATCTAGAAGGAACTTGGTGTTTTGCTTTTACTTGCTAGCATGTTAGGCATCTTGTCATATGTTCAATCACATTTCTATTTATTCCAAGCCACCAATAGTAAGGCTTTAAATCCAGGTACATCTTTGTGCTTCTTAGGTGCTTAGCATAAGGGGCCTTATCAGCTTCTTACAATATCTATTTCTTGAGTGTCTCTATATCTAGTACACATAGTCAATCATAATAACATAGGCATCCATCTATCTTGATCTCAAATTCTAGAGCTTTTCCCTCTTTGACCTGACTCATAATTTGTATAAGTCATTCATCTTGCATTTGTGCCTCTTTCACCTACTGACTCAAGCTAGGTTTCACTTGTAGTTAAGCTAATAAGGTTCCATCACTCTCATAGTGAAGCTTTGCATTCATCATTCTCAGAACTGCTATAAATTTTCAACTCAAGGTATCTGTTACCACAGTTGCCTTTCTTAAATGGTAGTCAATTAAGCAGTCATAATCTTTTATTAGCTCTAGCCATCGTCACTGTCTTAAATTTAATTCTTTTTGAGTTGGGAGGTACTTAAGCCTTTTATGATCTATATAGATATATCATTTCTTACCATACAAGTAGTGCCTCCATACCTTCCAAGCAAAGATAATGGCAGTGAGCATTAAGTAATGTGTAGGATGGTTTTTTTCTTGAGATTTCAATTGTCGAGAGGCATATGTTACTACTTTACCTTGTTGCATCAACACACACCAAAGCCCATTGTGGGAGGCAGCACTGTAGATAACAAAATCTTTTCCTGGCTCAAGTTTAGTGAGAATAGGTGGTTCAGTCAGCATAGCCTTCAACTAATTGAAACTAGCCTAGCCTTTATCATCCCATGTAAATTTCGTATCTTTTCACAATAGTTTTGCCATCGTAACTACAACCATAGAAAAATGCTTCACAAATCTTCTAAAGTAACTGGCTAATCCCAAGAAACTTTGAACCTCAGTCACATTCCTAAGAGGTTTCCATTCCAGCACCGCCTTAACTTTACTCGGATCAACTTTAATATCCTCAACTGAAGCAATATGGCCCAAGAAGGCTACCCCATTCAACTAGAACTCACATTTACTTAACTTGGCATAGAGTTACTTCTCCTTCAGGGTCTATAATACTAGCCTCAAATGCTGCTCATGCTCTGTTTTAGTCTTTGTATACAATAAGATGTCATTAAAAAGCATTACCACAAATTGATCCAAGTATAGCTTAAGGATTCGATTCATTAAGTTCATGAATGCTGCTAGGGTGTTGGTAAGCCCAAATGGCATCACTAAGAATTCATAATGGTCACACCTCATTCGAAAGGCTATTTTAAGAATGTCAATGTAGAGATTATATATTTTTACCAGGGATAAGAGTGGTTAATAGAGTTGCCACTTAGCCTTTACACTAGGACCTCTGATCTTCTGCACTAGAAAGGTTCAGAATTTCAGATCTTATTTATGCCCCAATAATATGTTGTCTATGTATATTGTAACATTTATCAATCCCTTATCGTTCAAGCATGCATTCATATTTAAAGTATTTATGTCACCTTTTCATGTAAAGAAAGTAAAGTGTAATATTTAAAAGAAATATGACAAGTACATTGTACATCTAGAAAGTGAGTCATTTATTAATTGTTAATTGACCTGACAACTACCCGTAATTCCATAGGAGTTAGCGATAATTGTCTAACTCCTGTCTCTAGGAGATTAGCCTTAATTGAAATACATTTAATTGTGACCTTTGATTAAAGAAATATAAATCTATTAAAAAACACCAGTTAATTATATATAAAATAGTTTGATGTGAAAGTTAGGTTTTAGCATGTAAAACAAGTTATTTACTAGTTATTACAATCACAAAATAAGCAATAAAGTATAAATAGTACAAAACTAATGAGGCAAGCTATAGTCCTAAGATAAGCCCACTTTTGCATCACGAGGTCCGCACGGACATAGAAGGGAACAATGCTTAGTCTGTACGAACTTTTGCTAGAGAAGAATTAAGTCCATCTCATCCTTTTACTCCAGTGCAAGGTCTGGTCAATAACTCAAAAAATATCAAAGCCAAATAGGTTAGATCAGGATTATTAATACATGATGAGTAGAACCATAAACATACTTAATATGGATGCATTATGTATCATAAATCATAACAACAAAATAATTGCTAGGGAGGTTATAATGCAAATGGTCACTTATAAGTCCGTGCAGACATATAGCCTTTATGACAGGGAGTCCGTGCGGACCATTCTCCAATTTCATACACTTAGTCATATGTTTCTAATACTCACGAATAGATGTATTAACATGCGTCAATCACTTTGTACTTAACATAGTGTTATAGGGGTGAACAATCATGCTTATTAAACATTGGTCCATATGAACCTAGTTATTAAATTGTCGAACATGAAATAAGGCTGTGCAGACTAATTTACAAGCTTGTGCTTAAAGACACTAGGTCCGTGTAGACATAGTCATATACAAGATCAGATTCATGCAATAAAATTAACACTTTATGGCATGTTGAATACTGACTATAGACATCAACTTTATATTCTATACTTCAAATATAATTGGCTTACTAATCATTAATAAGAGTGGGGAAATAGAGTATCACCTTAGATATTAATAGTTTTAGAGATTATTGGCTCATAAAAAGACACCAAAGATTTAATCTATGAACCTTAGATATTACTTGGATAGAAGGATCTCTTCAAACACTAGCATAAAAAGCCTTTTGGTTTGAGTGAAGATGGTTGAGTTCTTCCTTATGGCAAATCTTACAAGACCTTCAATGCTTTATGCTACTAGAATTTGTGTAATCGTAATAGTTTATGAATTATAGAATCTCCTCTCTTTTTTTTTCCCTTTTTTTCTATTGATGTAGAGAAGTATTTATACTTCTTTTCTAAATTTTTCTCTCCCTCCCATCCAAAAAAGAGTCCTAATCCTTAAAGGATTCTGACTCCTAGACTAAATAAGCAATGTTTTCATCCGGAGTATTTTTCTTGATAGTAAGTTCATGCGGACTTATCTTTGGTAGTCAGTGCGGACCAAGCTTTTTGGGGTGATGGTCCGTGGTCTTTATAGGCTAGGCTTTAGCTGGACTCAGTTAGTAGGTTTGTGCGGACCTATGGCTTTTTTGTGCTATACTTGAGAGTTCATCTCTAACCATCATCATAAGTTGAGGTAAGGTGTCTACAATTGCCCCCATTTTTATGTGTGCTGTGTGTTAACAGTACATAACAAAGTTCCTCCGTTAGGGATACTCACCTATCAAATCGTTTCTTTGCTCATGCCATTGTTGGGCATGATTTGATTTTGACATCAGTTGTGGATTACCTTATAAGGCATGAACCCAAGAATATAGTGGATTGGCTTATGAAGCTGAATTCTTAAACTTGTGGATTGAACTTTGACATTGATCCTTGGAGGGAATTGAAAATTGATGTTGATTAAAGATTGGTGGATTGAACTCAATGTTGATCTAGGGTTAGTGGATTGAACTCAGAGTTGATCCCTTAATGATGGATTAAACCCAGGGTTGATCCAAAAATTGATGGGTTTGAACTCGGAGTTGATCATCAATCTTAGGACTTTGAATTGAATTTGCATAGAAGAAATGAAATGTTAGTTTTGATAAAAGAAGAGTGAATTTAACCTCTTAGATTTTGGTGACTCAAGGTCCGTGCGGACATTGGAGTATTAGTCCGTGTGAACTTGTGATTAACTTTTACGGACTATCCCTAAATAAGTCCGTGTGGACTTAGAGGAGATATGGTCTGTGCGGACCTGTGTCGAGAAGGTCTATGCAGACTATTGTGTCAGCGATATAACCATCCCTTTTCTCCTCTATTTCTCATTTCTATCATTTTTAGTCTTTCTTCTTCCTCTTTTTCTCTCAGACAAACACTACTATGATAGCCTCTTACGTAGGAAGTGCTTCCAGTTCATCCTCCTCCAACAGTGAAGAAGTGCCGATAGTGATTCTTCTTCCTTAAGGAGTGGATCTATGCCTTCTCCTCCTCCATCGAAGGACACTTCGATGCTAACTTTGATCAGTTTCATTCCTTCCACCACCGTGAACAGACCAAAGAATACCACACCCATTAATGGTATGGCGTTTGGTGACCCGACTCCACTTTTGGTGGATTTGTCCCATCACGCGTGCTCTAAAGTGTACCCACAAGTGTGTTCTTCACCTTTTGTATGTTTTCCTTCTATTTTATTTGATTTTGCTCATGTTTTTATGTTCTGAGAGATCTCTAGTGTGATAAGTCTGAGTTGAACCACTTTGAC
>CANXYI010162794.1:0-15388 GCA_948208565.1 Hura crepitans
GCCAAATTCATATTAAATGCTATCAAAATTAATTATGCAATATACCTTAGATTGGATTCACATACCAAAAACCTATAATTCAACAATACGACTTGATTACACCTTCTCCTTACCCTTCGAACCCCCCGGTGTCTCTTTTTCTACATACACAATTATAGGGTAATTTTAAAAAATCCATAATAAATCAAATATAGCTTTGAAAAATAAAGGACCATATGAACACGTTTATGGGCACCTATAGAGTCTAGAAAAAATATCAAAACTGAATAAAATACTCAAATAAAAAAATGTTCACTATTTACCCTTACCTCAATTCTTTAAAATCTCTTGATGAAATAACTATTCCAAGCTTCTAACAACTCAAAAACCTTTAATCCATGATGTATTAGTTTTTAATGGTGATAATTTAAGGCAATTATGGTGGTAGATTGAAGAAAAATGGTGGAAATGGTTCAAGAGGGAGGCATCGGCTTAAGGAGAAGGAGGGGAGAAGAGTTGGCTATAATGAATAGTGAATTTAACTATTTTTTAACCCTTCATATAAGAGCTAAGATGTAGGGCTAGGATTAAATGAATTATGATCAAGGGTTCACATAAATCCTCCCTCTAAAAACCCTTTTCTAAAACTATTTTCCATTACTTAGCACAAATTATAAACTCTTAAGAACCCAGTAATCTTTTAAAATATTATCCTTGAACCCTAAAAAAATCATCATTCAAAAAGTTCAAAAACTCGATAAAAATGTAATTAATTAACTTAGACAATTTAGTTAAAATACTTTCTGACCTCTAAAAATTCCAATTCCTATGCCATTTAACTATTTGGAACTTTTAAGTATCAGGTTATATTGATCCTGAATTATTTAGAGAAAAATTAATTTATTTTATGGTTTAGCTTTGCTTATGGTACTATTCATAAGACACTGCTATAAAATCATCTTTTGTGTTTTTAAACATCCAAACAACTTCGGATTGCCTTAATACTTTGCCTAAAATTATTTTATGATTAATAATTCTTATTGGTCCAATTAATGTGACTCAATTTTTGAGAAATACTATTCATCCTTTGGAAGTACTGTTCACAAAAGTCAGGATTTTCAGGACATTACATTATTTCCCCTTTTAAAAGAAATTTCGTCCCTAAAATTACCTAGATGAAAGAGGTGCAGATACTACCCTTTTATCTAAGCCTCACTTTCCCAATTTGCTACTTTTATACTGTGATTTTGCTACAGGACCTTCACTAATAGCACAATTTTGTTTTGTAACTCCTTAACCTCTTAGGCTAAAATATTCATTAACATTTCCTTATATGGAAAATTTTGATGTATATCCACTTTTTCAGCTGAAAAACACATGTGTTCGATCTAATCTATATCTTCTCATCATAGACACATGGAACACATCATGAATTTGCTATAACTTAGGGGGTAAAGCTAATCTATAAGATAAAAGACCCATATGCTCTATTATGTCATATAGTCTAATGAACCGTGGACTTAATTTACCCTTTTTACCAAATCTCAACACTTTTTTCCTTGGAGATACCTTAAAAAAAAACCTTATCACCCACTTTATACTGAATATCTCCTCTCTTTAAATCTATATAAAACTTCTATCTATTACAAGTAGCCTTAAGCCTTTTTTTATGATCTTTATTTTCTGTTCCTCATCCTTAGTTAAGTTTGGCCCCATAAACTTATTCTCACTAAGCTCACTCTAAAATAACGATGTTTTGCACCTTCTCCCATATAGGGTTTCATAATAGGCCATGCCTAAACTCGCCTAACGATTGTTATTATAGGCAAATTCTATCGAACATAAATAATGTTCCTAATTACATTTAAACTTGATCACACAACTTCTCAACATATCTTTTATGATTTGGATGAACCTCTTTAAGTAACCATCAATTTGTAAAACAAAAAGATGTGCTAAAACTTAATCAGATTCTTAAATCATTATAGAGTTTCTTCTAAAACCTTGATGTAAACTTAAGATCCCGATAAAAAATGATGAAAGATGACACCCCATGTAACCGGACTATCTCATTAATATACAATTCTGCCAACTTTTACAAAGGGATGTCCATCCTCACTGGAATGAAGTGTCCTATCTTATTCAATCTATTAACCACATATAGAGTCATACTTATTCCTAGTCTTCGACTACCTAACTGTGAAATCCATGGTGACCTGGTCCCATTTCCATTCTGGTATTACTATAGGATAAAGCAATCTTGATGGAACTTAATGCTAATCCTTAACTTGCTAATAAGTAAGGTATCGGGTCACAAAATCTACCATGACTCTTTTTATGCCTGGCCACTAATAGACTGCCTTTAAGTCTTGATACATCTATGTACTATTAAGAGGCATAACATACGGAGCATTATGGGCTTCTTGAAATATGCTATCTTAAGTCCTCACTATTAGGCACATACAGATAGTCATGATAATACAAATAACCATCATCCTTAATCTAATACTCAGTGAGCTTCCCCTTTTAAATTAGGCTTACCACATTTTGAAATCTATGATAATCCTTGACTTGCTACAACAAACTCAGCTTAACATAAAGCTTTGCTAACAAACCCTTATCCTTAAGCAACTTTAAACTAACATTCATCACTTTTAAGGCTAATATAAGCTTCCTGCTTAATATATTTACCACAACATTTGCCTTCCTTGGATGATAGTTAATAAGGCAATTATAGTCTTTTATTAACTCTATTTATCTCCACTGTCTTAAATTCAACTCCTTCAGTGTGAGAAGACACTTCAAACTTTTATGTTTTGTGTAAACATAACATCTCTCTCCATATAGGTATTACCTCTAAATTCTTGAGAGCAAACACAATTGCTGCCAATTCCAAATCATGAATAAGGTAGTTTTTCTCATGAGGTTTTAATTTTCTTAAAGCATAGGCAACTACTTTACCTTTATACATGAGTACACACCCTAATCCATTCAAGGATACATCACTATAAATGATGAACTCTTTCCATAAAACTAGTTGAACTAAGATAGGAGCCTCTATCAGTATACTATTGAGCTTATGAAAACTCTCCTAGCACTTGTTGTCCCATACAAACTAAGCATTCTTCCTCAGAAGATATGTTATAAGGACTACAATTAAAGAAATGCCCTTGACAAACCTCCAGTAGTAACTTGCTAAACCCAAGAAACTTCTAATCTCTATAGCATTCCTAGTTAGTTTCCACTCAACTAGAGCTTTAACTTTGTTATGATCTACCTTGAAATCCTTTGCTAAAGCTATATACCTTAAAAATGACACTTCCTCTAGCTAAAACTCACACTTACTGAGTTTGGCATAGAGTTTTTCTTCCCTCAGTATCTATAGAATTGTTCTCAAATGCTTCACATGATCATCCCAGTTCTTTGAATACATAAGAATGTCATCAATCAAGACCACCAAGAATTCGTCTAAGAATAGGCTAAAGATTTGATTCATAATATCTGTAAATGGTATCAGTGCATTGGCCTACCCAAATGGCATCACCAAAACTTCATCATGGCCATATCTCATCCTAAAAGTTGCCTTGTGCACATACATTTCTTTTACCCTTAACTGATAATACCCAAATCTAAGATCAATCATAGAGAAAACTTCTACCCATCTAAGTTTATCAAAGAAATCATTGATCCCTTGTAAAGGTATTTATTCTTAATGGTAACTTGTTTAGCTTTCTGTAATCAACACATAACCTTAGGAAACCATCCTTTTTCTTAACAAATAAAACTGGTACTCCCTAAAGTGAAACACTCAGTCTAATAAAATCTTTATCTAGATGCTCTTGTAATTATAACTTTAACTCTTTTAACTCCATAAGAGCCATCCTATATAGAACAATGGAAACTAGTGTTACGTCTAACAACACATCAATACTAAAATCTAACTCCCTATCTAGTGGCAATGTAAGTAGCTCTTCTAGAAAAACATCTTCAAACTCTAATGCAATAGGTATCTTGCTTGTATTATGCTCTTATTTACTAGTGTCAATAACATGAGCCAAATACGCTTGGCAACCCTTCCTTATTAACTTTCTTGACCTAACTACAAAAATAACATTGGACATATATCCTAATCTTTTACCCGTAACTATCACTTCTATGCCATGACTAGCTTAAAGAGTGATCCATTTTTTCCTGTAGTCCATAGCTACATGCTGCTTAGATAACTAATCTATGCCTATGATAAGATTGAACTTATGGAAAGGCAACTCAATGAGGTTAGTAGAAAATAATGCCCTTATACTATATAAGAGTATGTGAACATCGAGTTTACAAGTGCTAAAGTAGGTAAATCAAAGAGTTGAAATATACCCGCTATAACATTAGATGCATCCACATCCTCTCTAGCTAAGAAGGTGTACTGCCTAGCTGGAGCCCTACTCTATGACTTGTCCTTCTATCTACCCTTAACATGACCTCTAGTATCCCTATGATCTCTCTTTTAAGATTAATCTACATGTTTTTTAGGACATTCCCTCCAAATGTGACCTTTAGAGTTGCAGCCCCAACATCCTCCTAGTAATGTCTTTCATTAGGTACCCTGATGCTTCCTGTTATAGTGCTTACACTAAAGCAAAAGGGCACTACCAACTATAGATCTAGGAACACCTAAAATTTAAGGCACCTAAAATTTAAGGCCTCTATCTAGTCTATGCTCTAGACTCTTGTCCTAACTTGTGAATCTGATCTTATTTCTATATTTATAGGTGTTTGGACTATTCACTCTTCTATCTCTTGTCAAATACAGATATTGAACTACCCTAACCTTTCCCAAAAGACCTTTTCCTTTAGTAGCCATCTCCTTTCTCTTACAACTTGTGGACCAACTCTACTAACAGTCATACAATAACCAAAGCAAAAAAATTATGAATCTTTATAAAAAGAATCTTGAGCATAATATCAAGATTCAACCCTATCTCAAACCTCTTACATCATTATTCCTCTGTGGCAACAACCCCTCTAACATAGCTACTAAGTTTGGCAATCTCCTTCTCATAGTCTAATATTGTTTTATTCCATTACTTCTGATCCATAAATTCCTACCTCTTTATATCCATATAATGCTCTATGATATACTTCTTTATGAACTCATGGAGAAAGAACTCCCATGTAAATCCTCTAGAGCCTTATGTTCAGTAATAGTCTCCATGTACTTGTGAGTTTCTTCTAATAACATATAGGTGGCACTGTCTTTATACTCTTCTTGAGCACATCTCAACTCTTACATAATCCATAGTGTCTTATCTAGCCAATACTCATCTCTGTTAGATCCTTTTTACTCTTCTCCATTAAAGAACTCGACCCCATTCTTAATCATTCTCTCCAAATAGGTCATGTGCATAGGTTGATTTTTTGGTTGAGCTAGTAGAGGTGCTACTAGATGAATCATAGCAACAGCAACAATAGTAGATGCTTGCTTCATAAACTCTATCATCTACTCACATTAAATAAGTTGTCTTTGTGGTCTTTATGCTACTTGCCTAACATTACTAGATGTCGTATGCTCTACCCTAGTAGCTCCTTATGCCGCAGCAGTTGGGGCACGGCTCTCGACTTCTTCATTGTCTCGAGGTGTACTATAGCTTATCCTCAGATATATAAGTAAAAGAAATAGATTATAAACCTTGATATGTATAATTTATTGATGTATACCTTTCCACTTCTATAGACTCTTATGTAACCCATAGGTATAGAAAAACGCTTAAACCAATAGCTTTAACACAACCAAATGTGACACCCATTACCTATTCTATACACTGAACTCGAACAATAAGCAGCATGCTTACTGATATCCAAACTACACTATGATAATCCCATAGAACAATTAAAAACTTTTCTTCATACAAAATTTAATTTATATGTTTAATTTGATAAAAATATAAATTATCAAAAACCATTTTTAGGTATACTGAATTAAGATCCCTATGTCAAAAATCTAACAATATAATAGCTGTATTGAGACACTATTTGAAATATTAGCATGTCAAAAATGACACTACTATAATATCTCAACACATCCTAACAACTTCTAGGTCCATCTAACCCTCCATAACTTATTACAAAGCAGCATTCCATAACACAACACAAACAAGCAATCTCATAAAAACTTTTAAAGAAGATAAAATAAATATGTTTTATAGAACATGATTTCAAAATATAAATTAAGCCCAAAAGCTCATCTTTAAACAAGAGTGTTATCATACTAGTTACATCAGTACAAATTACACAAAAGAAAATTAAAATACCCCAAGAGGTGCTAACTTCATGATCTCCTTTGATATCAAGGCCTTAACTCTAACTAGTGTTCCTTTAACCTATGTATCACAAAAATAAACATGATGCACTAAGGTTTTACTCATTTGTGAATCCAACATCATATGCATTTTATGTTATACAATAATGCAATGCACACACAAAATTTACATCTTTCTCATAATGGCAAGAGAATAAAAACATATATTGTAACAATATCTATATAGTTCAATAAATACATTTTACATGCCATATCAGCTAGAAATAGCATTCTAGTATAATATCATAACCAAAATCTCAAAGATGCTTATTGTCTTATAAGTTACATGCCCATACTTATAAGACAACAAGCCAAACTAGATAATTAGACCACAATATGCCTGAAGGCCTAAGATAATGCCGAAAGGCCAAGATAAATATACTTATAAGAATCTAAGATAATTACACCCAAAGGAACCCAAGATAAATGTAACTACTAGTACCCAAGATAATTACACCTGAAGGCGCCCAAGATAAGTGCCTTCGAAGGTATATAGTGGTTGCTCTATATTCCTTAGTTGATTAATCAACCTATCTAACCTAGGTTTTTTAAAAGTATAGGCATTTTTATTTTTTTACCCGCTATATAACCAAATCAAATATGTTTATATGCACATTTTCCACAATTGCTCACACAATCTAAATTCTCAATTTCATGGAATATATCTTAAGCTCATATGTGCTTTATACTTATAAAGCTCCCAAAAATGCCTAAAATATTTAAAGAGATGCATTAGACCATTCGGCCCAACCAAAATGTTCACTTTACATGTTCATTATTTCATAATCAAACATAATTCCATAATACTCACCATAAATATACATTCTCAAATTAATAAGCTATCTAACATCACTACCATAATTATCCATTATGCAAACCATGTATATACATGCACTTAGGTGATACTAACATAACCAAAGGCTTATATCAATACACATAAGCTCAAAGATTTCAGCCATCATAAAAACACACATTAAAAGCCTTTGACATCATATTACAACCATAATTCATTAACTAGTTTCTCTCTATATAATTATTTATCATAACCATAACATAAGAGGACTATAAGCATAGATTAACCAAATAAATACACCAATTTCATGATGTATGTTTTACCCACCACTAATTAATACCTTATCATCCAATTTCATAACATACTTAAAAATAATTATTGCATACAATCATAATGTATTAATTACATATATCCATATTTATTACATAAAGCCAAATCATAATAAATTCCATCAAAATTAAATTACACAATAAACATTAAGTTTGATTGACATACCAAAAACTCATAATTCAACTGTATAACTTGATTACACCTTCTCTTTGTCCTTTGAACCACACAGTCTCTCTTTTTCTACATATATAATTACAAGCTTATTTTAGAAAATTCATAATAAATTAAATATAGCTCTAAAAAAAGACCAAAAAAATGTGTTCTTGGGAACTTGTAGAGTCTAGGAAAAATATTGAAACTGAATAAAAATATTAAAATCAAAATTTGGTTAATATTCACCCTTACCTCAATTCTTTAAAATCTCTTGAGGAAACCACTATTCCAAGCTCCTAACACCTTAAAAACCTTTAATCCATGATACATTAGTGTTTAATTGTGATAATTTAGGGTAATTATGATGGAAGATTGAAAAAAATACTAAAAATCACTCAAGAGGGAGGCATTAGCTTAAGAAGAGGGAAGGGAGAAGATTTAGCTCTAATGAATTGTGAATTTGACTCTTTTTTATCCCTTTATATAAGTGCCAAAATGTAGGGTTAAGATTAAATGGATTACGATTAATGATCCACATAAATCCTCCCTTTAAAAACCCTTATTTAAAACCATTATACATCATTTTATCCTCAATTATCACCTCTTAAAAACCCAATAACCTTTTGAAATGCCATCATTGAACCCCAAAAAAATTTGTATTTAAAAAGCTCAAAAACCCAGTAAAAATGCAATTAATTAACTTAACTCGATTTTGTAAAAATACTTCTCGACCTTTAAAAATTCCAATTACAATACCATTAGACTATTTAGAACTTTTAAATATCAAGTTTTATCATTCCCAAATTATTTTCAGAAAAAATTAATTTATTTTACTATTCAGCATTGCATATGGCACTATTCATAAGACATTACAGTAAAATCTACTTTTGTATTTTTTACCATCCAAACAACTTTGGATTAGCTTCAAACTTTGCCCAAATTTATTTTATGATTAATACTTCCCATAGGTCAAATTAGTGTGACTCAGATTTTGGGAAACTCTATTCATCACAAGAAGTACTATTCATAAAAGGATTTTTGGGACATTACACAACACCCAAGTATGTATCATAAATATAATAACATTTGCAATTTATAACATTCTTATTTCATAACAAATAACTGCTTATAAGATACTAGTTTGATGTACCTTCAGTAATGCTAGCATATAGCCATACAACATAAATAATTTTGCTTTCATTTATTAAAAGTATAACTCTTGTCCATAATTGACTTATTGATTCATATTTGAGACACAACATGTTTACTTATAATAGACTTCTGAATAAATTCTTTCATGGTTGAGTTTATGGCTTAATATATGACATCCTTTACCTAGTAGGGACATCAGCTAGTTGCCAAGCCCAACTAAGGTGCACAAGCATATAGAGATATCTAACTCATCTAGCCATTCACTTGTTATAAATCATTCCTTATTAAGAATGTCATGTGTGAAAATATAGATTTTCAAAAACTTTTTCAAACATTGATATTATAAACTGGGAAGCTTTGTGCTAAAATTTCAATAGCATAACGGCTGTACTAGGCACTATCCCAAATTTTAAATAGTAACTTGTGTAGAAAATATACTTTTATATCTCATTCTCACACTTCTACCATCTCAATGTTATCCTTTGATCACTCTATAACACACAACACAGCTTATGATATCTCAACCTCAGGAAGAGATATCATACAACACAGCATGCATTTTCACATTTTTAATATGGCATTCAAATAGTAAAAATCAAAAAATAACATTTAAGTTATAACATTGTTACAAAAAAAATACAAGTTAGGCCTGTCCCATTTACATATACATTAGAGTGCACTTATACATTACAACTATTACATAAAAGAACTTTACCAAAATAAAGCCTTCTCTTAAAGTGTCTTAATGTCCCGAGGCTTTGATTATCAAAATATAATCGTACCTATGAGTCATAAACAAATGACACATTAAGTGAATTTCTTAGTAATGTAATCAAAATAATATGTGTTAAATTACCATTCTTAACATGCCACAATTATATACCTATTTATTAACATGCATAACTATCAAACGTATTACATAATATGCATACAAATGATGATATGCCATAATTAAGATCAATTTGACATACACCATGCTCAAGAAATTCCATCTCATGCAAATATAGCAAAACAGTATATAAAATATCAACTCATTAACTTACACTATTTCCATATCATATACGATTTTATTGATCTAATTAAAGTAATAACATGCATATTGTGTTTTTTTTCTCATTATTTTCCTTATTTTCTTTACTTATGCCCAAAGGTATAACCCTAAACCTATGGATAATTAGATTGTAACTTGTGTAGTGGCCTATATTTTGGACCTAACGGTTGTTGCACTAGCATGGTTGTGTAGTGTCCAACTAAACTTATGCAGTTGCACCCATATGTACTCTTGTAGTGGACACTACGGACCTTTACTGGTGGTTGTAACCACTTAGATCCAAAGATCACAGCACATATATCCTCAGGTATGACTAAAATTTCAACCCTTGGATCTCATTTTAGCACCGAAGTGCCCTAACAATTGCTGTATCCCATAGTTTACTAGTCAACCTATCCATTTCCGAGGTTATTGTATCTCATGGGTTAAAAATATTTATTTTTTTGTTTCACCTTATTAAATGAGCTTATTTAGTTTTATATATGCATATTTTAACCAGTGAACAACTAAAACTACCTATTTTCATTGAAAACATAATTTTGAGCATTTGTGCCCATTTTACTAACATTATGCCATGTTCACAATCAACCACATTATCCATCTCAATTATGGATTTCTAGCATGTATTTAACATAATACATACTTAATTAAGATCATAAAATGATTTAAGTTATTGTATGCCTTTATTTCATTAAATTATCAATTTATGGCATTTGTAGACACTAGGTCTCTAGGTTTTCTATGTTTAGTTTGCCTAATGGTGATGAAAGGATGAAAATCCTAATAAGTAAAGGGGTTTTAATGTCCAATTTGAAGATCTCAAAGTTTTCTTTAAAAAATTTCCTTTAAGTCCTTGCCTGACTCAAAAAATATCGCAGTGCAACTCAAAACATGAGAAAAATAGGGGTGTGTGTGGTGGTTAGCTAGAGCCCAATACCCAACACTAATGCCCAGAGGGGCGAGGGTAATGAAACCCCTCATGTTATGGATTATAGAAAAAATTATTTAACAAAATGTATATATGTAAATATATATGGTTGGCAAAAATGATTATTTTCACTGAGGAAAACGGCCGTTTTCACCCCCAAAAGGGCTATTTTCACCTTGAGATTTGTATATAAAGTCTGAAATGATTTTTTCAAAGAGAGAGAAAAGACACCAAAAAGCAAAAATACACTCTTAAAATATAATTTTTTGAGATTTCTGAAGATTTGGTTGTAATTTTTCATTTTGGTCGAGATCTTTTTTTAAGGCAAATATACATGGTGTATCAACTTACCCTTTTTTCTAATGTTTTCATTTTTCTTTCAGCCTTATCCATCTACCACTTAGATATGGTAATTTATTTGTGCAATATTTTTATATTTGTGTGACTATTCATTTCTATTTTATTTTTGTATGTTTGTCTATTTTGCTTTGCAAAATAATATTTTATTTTTATTGTGATGCGAGTTATTTGATTTATTAGAACCTGATTATTATTCCTTTCTATTGCCTCCTTAAATCTCGATGAAGTAACCTTTCAATGACCCTTTATTTTTTGTTGTCTATTTTATTCTGTGCTCTATGTGTTTTCTACTGATTTCCTTTATTTATCTCTTGTTTTAGTTAGATTGTATTTTAGATGTTCTAAAATGTAATTTTATTTTTATTATTTATTTAGTTAGAATGTATTTTAGGTAATTGCCATGTAATATATTTTTATTATCAAATTATTTCCCTATATGTTCCATGAATGCTGTAATAAGTAGAAAATGAATTTTTGCACATTGGAAAAATAATAGAAACATTTTTATTTAATTAATTGGTATTTTGATAATAAAATGGGTTTTGATTTTTCTTAATAAAAGTCAAAATAATAAAAATTATTTCCTAAAAAGCATGCGAGAACCAAAGTTCTCAAGACAATCAATTGTCTAATTTCCTCTATGATATTTTAACTTTAAGCATTTTATTTATTCTTCTGTAAATATGTTTTGTGATTCCTCATATGTGAATACATGATTTATTTTAATTGTAAAATGTTGCTTGAGAAAAAGAATAATATTATAAATTCAAACTGAATTTTCGTATTAACTTGATGTATAAATAAGAGTAGGATTTCAAACCACTCTGGTTTTGGCCCTACAGGGTATTTCCCAAGATTGGTTGTATAGTGACTCCTACATTGTGGTGCCTAACTCATTCTTCCTAGGCTAATCAAATAGGAATGACTTAAGATTCCTCTAGTTTCCTTCTCATCTTTCGAGACTCAAGGAGTAAGGCTTAGGTCGAGTCTTCAACTATTTCAGTTTGACCGGCCCAAAGGAAAAAGAGGACACGAATAGGCTTGATCAAGTTTAAGACACTTCTAAGTCCTAAACTTCTTTTCTTTCATGAAATTAATCATAATCATGTTCAAATATGAGAAATAAACATGCATATACTAAATCATTCACAATTGCTTAAGTATCATACATACTTCCCATTATAGGCCATTTGGCTATACCAGGTGATATAGGCACATTTAGTGTTGATCATCACACATTTAACATATCCATATTCAAACAAAAATATAATGTGCTTAGAGCTTATGGAATTAAAACTCACAAGCTGTCATGCCTATTAGGACGTTTCGGCCATAGAGCAAATTTTAGCCTTTATTCTTTATTTTTCCTTTAACATGCTTATTAAGGCACATTTAATGTGTATTAGCAAACATTACACTTAACCACATTTTAAAGAAATTTTCATAAATATTTAAATCTTATGGCATTAGAAATTTTAGGTCCCTATTACTTCTTGATAGTTTCAGTCATGAGGCCGCTTTTACTTAACCATCATTAATTAATACATACTAACACATGCAAGTATGGTTTTATACATCATCATTCAGCCACACCCATATCAAGACATTAATTAATAGTTTAATCTTACTTAATACTATCAAGGCCTTTCATCCATAAAAAAACATTACTTAAAACCAATCATACCAACATCTATTTTACTATAGCTTGTATAACATCCCATTAATCCAATTTAGCACTCAAGAGTATGACCCCTTATTATGGCACAAGAACTATTTGGCCTATATTCATAAAATGGCTATAAATCACACATACTACACAAAACATGATTAATATGCCAAATATCACATGACATACTCACATCTTGCATATAAATACATTTTTCACATATTATGTTCATACACCTATCATAAAGCATATACCAAACCTATTGCCTTTCTAAGGCCTACTCTTGCTTTCATACATTCATAAACATGCTAATTAGGTAGATTAACCATAATTTTTTCTCAAATCACCTTAATACAATTATTACATGCCATAGTACACAATTAATGAATGTCATTTATGGCAACATACACATTTAAGAAATTAATGCAATTTTGGCATAATATGACAATTTAGGTTTTCTAATTTAATTTACACATTATTCCAATTACACATACTAAGATGACTGATGAGGTATCCTGAGATCTGTTTATGCCTTAGCCTTACCCTTATTATGATTCGGTTCAAAATTTCTTAACATAAATAGAACAAATCTTTAAAAATCCATAATAAATAAACATAACTCTAAAAATCAAATGAAGACTATTTGTCCTCTCTTGGGCACCCCTATTATTTAAGAAAATAGTGGAAGTTAGAAATTCTTACTCAAAAAATTAGAGGTTACTATTCCCAAGATTGAGAAACTATGAAAATCGAGCACCCATTTTCAAAATTTTCACTTCCTAAATGAGTTTTTGGGTATGAAGGCTCTATGGTTTAATTTTGGTAGAGAGATTTGGTCTCTAAGGGATGGATTGATGAAAGAAAAATAGAGGGTAAGGGGGAGTGGTGGTGTCGACTGGTTGTAAGAGAAGAAGGAATAGTATTTTTTTTTTTTTACTTTTTGGGTTAAATTGACCTATTTATATCCCCTCACAAAAATCCATTTCTCATTCATTTTTCTCTAATTTTCTCATCTTCCTGAGCCAAATAAATTTCCACTTTTATAGCAATAATCCGCTTTAATTATCTAATAAAAGCCTCCAAAAATCGATGCTCAAAAATGTGAAAAAACCAATTAATGCCATTATTTTTATGTTGCCTAATTTCTTGAAAAATTATAATTTTAATGCCATTAGACTTATTGGAATTTTAAGTATGAGGCTGTATAATTTTTGTAATTTTTTTAGCAACTTTGAAATCAATTTACAATTCAGCTTTACCTTGGTCACTATAGCCAAGACACTGCCGTAAAAAATTTCTTACCATTTTTAACCACTCTAATGACCTCCAATTGATTTCAAACTTGACCTAAAATTATTTTATGATTAATACTTTCATATGATGTCTTTAGTGTATCCCGGGTCTTGGGAACACTATTCATCTTGAGAAAGTACTATTCATAATTATCAAGATTTTCGAGGTGTTACATAATCTCTTATACATATTCTTGCTATATTCAAATCAGATACTTATTAACATCTTGTTTAATTCCAAAATTTATCCTTTTATTCCACCATATTATATAAATAAGAAACAACTTAATGCATTTTATCATGCTTACATTAATTACCTAACTTTGTACAAACCACCTATTATTTACTTAACTTCATATTTTTTATACCAATTCATATACTGCTTCTTGTATTTGACTTTACACCTTCAACTATCACGTTGTTTTCCTTTAATACTTATTTTATTCATGAAATAATAAAATTTCACTTAGATGGAGTTAAATAACATAATTTATATAGACAAGTTCGATCATTAAAATATTCTTTCTCTTGTCATCATAATATCCTTTTTCAATATTCATATTTTATTAACTTATTGATTTTATGTAACCTATATTCGACAGATAGAATCTCACTAATATGTGTAAGGGTATGAAAGTGTGCAATAGTCTATATTTTTCACCTAACAGCTACAACACCAACATAATGGGATGACATAATTTTGTAGTGATCTTATTGAACCTCCCTATGACTGAACCCTCATAAATAATCATGATGTATCAATTTATAATGAATTATAGCAATGTATGATATGTAAATCTATGCAGAGGCCTAATTGGACCTGATGGCGGCCGTACCCATATGAAAATAATACCAATTATCCTACTGCTGCTCTATTCCCAAAGTGACTAGTTGACCTATCCAGTGTACTATTTAACTCATATAGGCTTTACTTACAGATTTATTAATGTTTACATCAATTACATAAGTCACTTATACTATTTAGGTTGTAAAATTTCACTTGTGTTTTTTTCCTAAATTATCATTTACCTCATCATAATCAACATTACATATTCACAAATTACTATTGTTATTTTTTTGGGCACACTTAGGGTGCCATCACTTTCATGACTTATATGGTCTCACTAGATCATACATCTTTTATGATGTGTACCTTATATAATTCATACAATAACATCATTTCAAGAGTATCATAAAGAGTAATTCTTGTCTTAGTATGCTTATTTCATTATATACATATGTTACCAATTTTATGATCATGATCATTTTTCATCTTCTCTTCAATTTTATGTCTCTTCCATTGTATACAATATATTACTATCTTACAACAAGAAT
>CANXYI010162817.1:0-16633 GCA_948208565.1 Hura crepitans
GTGATAATGCTACTAGAAAAAAAAGAGGGGAGAAGTTATTTTGAGTTTTTGAAAGCTTGATGATGGCTACATTTAGGTTCAAATAGGAGGAGATAAGCACTATAGGGAGGTAGCAGTCTCGAATCAGCTGCTACAGGGACAGCAGCAGTGCAGCAATGACAGTCACTATTACTGCTGCCATTCTACCAGTAATGAGTATCCCGCCATTGAAGTTGCCCCCAAGACTATTATAGAGTAGTAATAGGGTGAGGATAGCAGTATTTTAAAAAAAAGGCAACTACAGATAGCAAACTTGCAAGCAGTAAATGGTGGCTGGTTGGGCAAAATGGGACAATTGTTATTAACTTTAGGTCTATCTCTTCCCTCCTACAACTATTTATTACTTCCTGCACATTAAGTATTAGTAAAAGATGTTACGTAATTGGTGTTATATTTATGGTTATAAATCTAAATTAAGGTAAAATATGAGGGATGAGAGCTTGAATTACAACATGAGTTTGCTACCTTTCCAGCAGAAAAATATGCTATTGCAATATGAAATCCTAAGGGATTTTAGTTTAAATTCTAAGTGGTTTAAATATATATTGCTTTATTTTTATTATGGTAGTGTTAAACATTTCCATTTGCTTTGAGATATGATTGGAATAAAGTATGGATTTTAGGTGAAATTAGTGTTAATTAAAAGGAAACCTCAGAATTTAGGGCTGGAACTAATTTTTTATTTTGGGAATAGTAGTGAGTGTTTTGACCTTAACATTTCATATAGATGTCAGATTGATGCGAACAAAGTTGAAAATGAAAGCTAGCACATAGGACTATAAGTTTGTAAAAGGAAATTTCCTCTAATTCAATAGAGTTTTAACCTAAAAATTCTATCAATAAAGGTGTATCTGCATTGTCTATAGGATTTTAGGAATTCATGGAATAGCTTATGTTCATTAAGCCATAACTTTTAATGTAGATGTCTACATCATATAATTCTTGAACCAAATGAAACTAGAATTATATAGCTAAAAGTTGTTTTTAGAGGTCTTAAACCAATTATGTCTTTAATATGCCCAAAATCGTAAGGCAATCTAGGAGTGGTGAACTAAAAATCTGAAATTTCCAGAATGAAGAATTATGAGATTAATACATGGTAATTAGCTTATAACTTTTAATATATAAGTCCAATTGAAGTGAAACTTGAACCAAAATAAACTTAGAATGTAGATCTATAGTTTTACTTCTTTAATCACACCAAATTTAGTAGGTATGATGACTAAAAATGTGATACAATTTGGGATTTGATGTTGGAGAATGTTTAAGTCTATGTATTAAAAGTAAAGAAGATTAACAATGGGTTTAATGGACTGTAAATTGTTTTTATTCATGTTAGAGCTTTTGGATAAGGCAAGAAGAAGAGAATAAAAAGGCAAAGTAAGGATTGCTATTTTTGGATAGAAGATAAAAAGGAAGTATTTCAGATTTGGGGAGAAACATTAAGCTAAAAAGATAAGTATCTAAGATTATTATGTTTTATCATTTAAAGCTATAAAATTTATTTCATAAGTAAAAGAAAGGATATATATATGTGTGTGTGTGTGTGTGTGTGTGTGTGTTTGTCAAGTAAAGCTTGAAAAACACTAACGAATGAAATGAATTTAAATCATGAAATGAGAATAGAAATGTGGTTATACTTGGAAATCTCTTTTTGTTCATGATTTTATTAAAGATCATATGTGAAATCAAAATAGGATGAGCATTTATATTTAAATTCATTAAATGCACATAATATGCCTATTACGTCATAAATGCTAAATTGTATATATATTGCTCTAAATGACATGCATTAATGGTGTGAAATGGCATGTAATAAATGTACTATGATGGATTGAATGAGTTGGAAATATTGTAATTCAGTAAAAATGACAATTTTTCTATAAGTGTTATAGAAGGCCTAATATGTAACATAAATATGATAAAAATAGCTAAAGTGAGAATCCATAGCTACATAAATAAATAATGTGCTTAAATTGCTTAATTTACTTGATTATGAATGTTTGAAAATAATTAAATGCCTTAAGAATGTGACATGCTTAATATATGTCTTATGTTGGATTCTTAAGTGCATATTATGTGAAAAGGCTTTTATGTGCAATTATGGGTAAGACATTGTGTGTGCCTACTTGGAAGTGTGATGTATGGTCTAAAGATATGTTTGGTGGTCATTTTTAATGAGACGGTGGAATAAAATATGGTAAAAATGAGGAAAATAGAGGTAAGTGTTTTGGCATGCTATAAAGAAAGTCTATATGTGCTATGTGTGTGTGTGTGCCACCGTATGGGTAGGGGAATGTAAGTTCACCATTTTTTAGTTATGTACTATGGTGGAATGAATGCTTTATGATGATAAAATGATGTAAAAATAAAAATGGAGGCATAAAAATGGAAATGGTCAAATAATGTGGTGTTTAGCTTGGATTGATATGATTAAGTGCTAAAAACATGGTTAAATGTAGTTAATTAAGCCTAAAAAAGAATGTCATCATATTAGTTAATTATGTTGAGTGAAATTGATATATTATGCATATTTTAATGGGTATATGACTATGTAAAATGATAAATAACTTATTGAGTACTTCATAAGCATGGCCTATGGAAGAACAGAGAAATAAATAAGGAAAAAGGGGCCTAATGGCTGAAAACACCAAGAGGAAGAGATGAACCAAAATTATCAATGTCATAAATTATAAATGAGCAAGAAAATATCCTTGAAATGTGTATATGTGTGATGTATGCTAATACATACTATACGTGCCTATATAACTTAGTATGGCTGAATGGCCTATAATGGGCAATATACTTGATGTTTCATGAAATGTGAAGGACTTGGTGTATACATGCTTTAAATCCACATATTTGAATATGAAACATGATACATGTCATAGAAGAAATTATGTATAGAATCTAAAAGTGCATTAAAATCGAAATGAATGCCAAATGTGCGTATAGTTCCTAGTATGGTCGAATGGCTTTATGTGAGTGCTTAAGCATAATAACTTATAAAATATGACCGTGGGATTGTATGCATGCTTCACATGTTTAAATGATTTCAAATAAGTTTATTAGCATGAAAAATCAAGATTTATGACTAAAAATGGGTCTTAGACCGAAATGGACACTAAAAAGGCCTTTAGAACACATTATGCCATATAAGAAGAAAATTGAGATATATAAAGGCATAAATTTTCCTTAATGGATTTATGAGCTTAACTGAGTATGTAAAAGTTCAATACATGCTAAAAATCCATAAATGAGATGGATGTTGTGTTTGATTGTGCACAAGGCACTAATATGGCATAATGATGTGTTAAAATGAGCACAAATGTTGAAAATGATGTTTTCAATGAAAATGTACAATTTTAGTCATGCAATGGCTAAAATTGGCAAGTTAAAGCTATATAAGCTTATTTAATGAGGTGAAACTAAATAAAATAGTTTTTAGCCTATAAGATGCTATAACCTAAGAAATGGATAGGTTGACCGATCATTTAGGGGATATAGCAGCTGTTAGGGCATTTCAGTGCTTAAATGAGGTCTAAAGGTACACTTGTAGTCTACCTATAGATATATGTATTGTGATCTTCAAATCTAATGGATGTAGCCACTGATAAAGGTCCCGTAAGGGCCACTAAATTGAATACATGCGAGTGTAACTGTGTAAGTCGTGTTAAACACTATGCCATGCTAATGCAGCAGCTGAAGAGGTCTGATAGAACCACTACACATATTGTTATATGGGTGCAACCACAGGGAGGTTCAATAGGTTCACTGCATAGCTAATAGGTGTAGCCACTGATAAGGTCCAAAATATGGACTACTGCATGATTTACGATCCTGTTATCCATAGGATTGCAGAAATTTTCATGGGTATAAGTTAAGATAACAAGGCCAAATGGTAAATCACATAAAATGCAGATCATGACCTTTATATGATAGATAAATGCATGCATGAATTGAGAATGATAAAATCTGGCGATTGGATGATATTAAATGTTCATTTACCATACATGCATCATAAGGATAGCAATGTCCATGACAAGTGTCAAATTGGTCATGAATATGCATATTATTATTATGATTTAATATGAAGTTTATACACACAATTATACACATGCTATAGTTTAATACTAAGCTATATCTTAGTTTCACTACAATTCCTATCATGACGTAAAGGTAAGCAAAAAGATGTGTTTTTAAATGTAATTATGCACCTCTTTATTCTACATGTAATAGAAGGTGTGTAGTGAATCATTTTTAATATATGCGGGATAATATAAAAGAACTTAAGTGAATACAAAGGTCAAGATGTTGTCTATTTTGTATGTGTGATGTAATGGGGGTTAACACCACTATAGGTAAGTTGAAAACATTAATGTATATTTGTGCATCTGGTTATCATTAATTATATGATATTGTGTTGTAAAGTAAGTATGCCATAGAAATTGCCAATATATATATTATTGCCCTAAGTAATTTACACTCATTTCATGGGATGAATATTAGATAAGAATTGAGATTAACTGCACACACAAATGAAGTTTTATTGAGTTATGTTTTTGGTGTGATAATGTATGGTTTGTGTGTGTGTGTGTGTGTGTATAGACTTTGATGAAAATGGATAAATGTATGTTACATATAACATAGTAAACTTGGATACATAGCTAAGCAAATTTTGCTTAGCATGTCAATGGTTTTGGATGCATAGGTATATATGGCTTTAAGGGACAGGCAATTGCCATTGAAGGCATTGGTGCAAAAAGAGCCTATAGAGGCAAAGGATAAATGTACTAATTATTAGTATCATGTATAAATCTTTATGTGTTGTAGTTATTTCTTTAAGGACATGATGTAAATTATGTATGGATTAACTAAAGTCAAGAAATGATATAACTGTGTAATGTTAGTTTGGATGTGATAAGAATGTGTGAATGACTATGTTAGGTATGTTGATTGTGAATAGTGGTGATCAAAAGGATCACAAAGAGATAAAGATGAGTTTATATATATTTACAAAGTGTTTTTATAGGTTTTAAAATTTTTGGAAAGTGCCCCAGATAGCCGTTATGCTATCAAACTTTTGGCACAGAAGTTGTAATGGTTTTAGACTATTGATTATTAGTTTATGGTCTATTGTCTGTAGTCTTATACATTTGTTTGAGTATAAGATATAGCTTTGAGTTATAGTGACGAGATAAGTAAGTTTGAATGTAAAGGTCATGTGATGCTTTTTACGTAGGCCCGTTGGTCCATCAACTAGACTGGCTAAAAGGCACTACATCGGGCATATTTCAATGCAAAAGGGATAATGATTTTAATGCATTAAAGAAATTTTGTGTTGTATATATAGATGGTGTGTTCATTTTCAATAACAATGATGAAAAACACATGAGTCACCTTTAGTAGGTGATTGATATCTTCTGAAAGGAAGGTATAATTCTATCTTAGAAAAAAAATAAAATAGTTTAAAGAAAGAGTAAAATTTTTAAGGATTGAGATTACTTAAGGCAAAATATGGCTTCAAAGCCATATCTCAAAAAAAATCTCAATTTCTTGACGAATTGGAAGATATGAAGCAAGATAATGATTTTGTGGACTTGCTAACTATGCTAGACAATTCTTGAATAATCTTTCCAAATACTTAAGAATGATTTCAAAGAAAGCATCTGACAAAAATCCTTAGTGTTGGGATGATGAAGACACTCAAGCTATAATTCAAGTAAAACAAAAAATGAAAAATTTGCCTTGTTTAAAATTGCCTTCTAATACAAATTGATTTAGTCTTGGAGACAAATGCTTCAGATAGGAGTTCGAAAATAGTTCTAAAAATCAAGCAAAGAAAACCATAACCTATTTATAAGTATTGGTTTAGAACCTTTGAAGGTATAGAGCTAAAATCCAATTAATGAAAAAGAGGTGTTAGCAAAAAGATATGACAATAAAGCCTTTTACATCTTTTTAGCACCTGAAATGTTTACTCTCAAAACATATTCAACCTTCGTAAAAAGGTTTATGAATTTGAACTTCAAAGAGGTTAGACAAACTAAACTTTTGATATTGCAAGAATGGTTTATTTATTACAGATTTGATATAGAATATATTCCTTTTGATAAAAATGTAATAGCTAATTCTCTTTCATGTGAACTTTTTGATATTGCAAATAGACATTGCTGCCATAAACAAGTTATGTTGGACATGCAAGAGGCAAAGGCATTTGAGAAAGGAATTTCCTCTTAAAAGAAAGAAGAAAGAGAATGAGAGCAAAAGCCCTAGTTCTATGAAGATGGTAAAAATAGGAGCATCAAAAGATGTCATCTATTAGCTATATGGACAACCTTGACATTTTACTTTAGAATGTTCTAGGAAGTTAGCAGTGAGTTCAAAAGAATTGGTTAGCCCTAAGAAAGGAGATGTAAAGGGAAAAAAAAAAAGAGAAGCCCATAATAAAGAGGATTAATCCTTGAGCTCTAAACCCTTATAGGGGAAACCCTGGGTCCGAAAGGATAATCATTCACTAAATTTCACGGATAAAGTTGCTACCAAACATGGCATAATAAGAAAGCAAATCTTAAAAAGGACTGTTAAGTTTTACACCAAAGGTGAAGCTGAAAAAGGCATTTTAAGAAGTCTTGAAAGTCCAACTTCTTCATAGAAAGAGAGCACATTAAGTCTAAAATCATTAAAGGTGACATTTCAAGTTATGAGGCTAGTAAAAGAGTCAATGAATCCTAAGGGATTCCAAATTAAACCTTTAATGGGGTGGAGTTAGATAAAAATTCTAGAGATTATCTTCTTGATTATTACTTATAAGATCTTCTTACTGATGGCCTAGAGTGGGATAGATTAGGAGAACCATACTATCCTATGAAGATTCCCAAAGAGAGTCAGATTGGGAATTTGGTAACAAAAGTTACAAAAAATGTGCAAAGGAATTTGAACAAATAGTTGATTAAATGCTTGAAGATTAAAAGACCTGGTATTTTTCATAAAATATCAAAGGTCTTTGTCTTTCAAAAGATGGATCTATTTTATGTGTAGGTTTAAAAGGACTTATAAAGAAAGACTTCTAACAACTTGAGCATTTTATAGATGAAGTTGTCTCCTATATCTAAAAGTTGAAAGAACTGCTTGATTTATGCCCAATAAAAGAAGAAGAAGAATTTCTCCTACAATTTTCAGAAAAGAGAATAGTTCTTAAACAATTAACTCAACTACTTTCAACTGATGTGAGATACACCATCAAAAAGAATATAGTTGACTCAATAGAATGTTCTTTGCAAGAGTGTTCTATATTGCACCCTTACATACATTGGTAACAATATGGAAAACTAGTCTTAAAATGTAGTATAAACAAGATTGTTAAAAGTATCCATTTTCATAGAAGCAGGACTAGCAGAAATCATCGAAGTAGATATAGAAGATGTTTCTGCATGGTTGTCACTCCCAAGGATTTTACAAATTGCAATTAACACAATAAAATATTTAAATATGGTAAAATTATACAAAACTATTTCTTTTCAAATCTTAAGTACAGTCATAGAGCATGAAGAGGATGGTCAAATCTGTTATCCTTATCAAATATGGAATTTACATCTTGTTCATGTATGGGATCTTATCGAAGCACAAAAGGTTAATAGTCAATTTTTAAAGTTTGAGTGGAAAAATTGAAGAAACAAATATTATTAAACAAGCATTGCAAATTGAGTTTCTTAAATCGATACTTGAAGAATGAGTTTCCAGTAAAGACAAAGTCATCCTTAGAGATGGAAGAATTTTTTTAATCATAGTAGTTAAAAATCTTTTAGTTAATGCTTTAGTTTAAGGAATGATAAGAGGAAAAGAAAAAATAGAGGAACTTCTTTTAAGGCAAAGAAAGAAGAGTCTTAACCTGAGATTCAAATTTGAGACATACAAGATGTGCCAAAAGGTGGCCAAAAGTAATGAAACATGACTTAAAAAAAGAGACATAGAAATGGCCTAAGCACAGAAAGATGATAATCTAAATTGGGATGTCGAGGTTAGAGAACATTAATATAGTAATGCATCATCCATGACATTAGCATACATAATTAAAGCATTAAAGCAATCTGAAAATTCTAAAAGGATATAAAGACATATACTAGGCCACGTGTCCTAATTTTATAGGGTCTTAAGATTGTCTCTTATCTATAAGATAAAATTCTTACAAATTATTGTACTTAGTTGGATAATAGGACTAGAGACACTAGCTATCACTTTATTTTGTTTACTTTTAATTATTGTATGGCTTTTAAGCTAACAAATAGTACTAGATGCACTAGCTCTTGTATATATAAGTAGCCCTTAGGACTCTATTACTAAGGGAGTAAAAATAAAATTATAATTTCCTTATACAAGCTCTAAAAACCTTTCTAAGTAAATTATGCTACTATACACCTTCATAGCCTCTAAAATGGTATGAGAGAATGAGTGTTATCATAAGACCTGCTAAAGAGTGAGAAAGGGCAATTATAGCATAGAAAATCCTTCATACTTTTAAATTGTCTCCAGTGATGAGAGTGGTACAAAGCTAAGCATTTGCAGAAGCTTGGTGAACCTTGGCTTATGAGTAAGGTATATATTTGTGACATCCTTACTCGATCTGATCGCCGGACCCAAATAAAGAGCGACACATAACTATTATCTATCTTATTACTTGTCTGATTTACTTAAAATATATTTTTTCATTTTTAACCAATTACATATCCTCTTATTATATAGCCTATAAAAACATGTCTTAACAAAAACCTCATTTAAGGTATACTAATAGGGTTCTTGTGTCAAAATTCCAGAAGTATAATGATTGTACCAGTACACTATCTCAAATAGTAACCTACATAAAAATAACACTTTTAATATATCAAAGAACATCTCATCCCCATCTTGGTCTATCTGACTATCTATACTTAACATTATCTCATTCACAAATATAAATATATATCTACACACGTCTCATATCCATTCCAATCCATACATACACAATAGCTCATACTTCATCATATATCAATACCCATCAATAACATGTCCACATATATATACACACATATATTACAAGATCATGTAAACTTCTAATACATTGTAGGACCATAATCCATACATCAATATACATATGAGTGCTCGTACACTCTTTCCTTTCTTATTACATATACATACAAAAATTATATAACCATTATCTTCTGTAAATAAGCCTATGTCATCTGTAGCTTAAAGGTTCTTCCTTCTAAGTTATCTAAATACCTACGCATCACAAACAAATGATGCATTAAGCTTTGCAGCTTAATGGTGTATCCAATATAGTATAGTATATTCCTTTCTTTTCAATTTATACTAAATATTGTAAATTAAAAAATTTATAATATGCCAATCCACTATGTTAAAAGTCAAGAATACAACACATATAAAAATTCATAAATAAATAAGACATTATCAACATTGAGTATCTGAACATGTATGACTGTCAGTATAAAACAACATGTAAAAGAATCGTCATCTCAATTTGCATGATTCAATCAACTGTTCATACATGAACATAATGAATACACATGCCTAATGATTATCATTATCATTATTAAGCCTTGATTTAAACATTATCATGCCTTTACTTTTATTTTAGCTCACATGCATATCATACACAAGCCATGATCTCATAATCTTTATCTCATAACAGTCATATATAACTCATCATAATCGTACACAGACATTGCAGCATTCATTCATAAATCACTATCTATTGAGATCTAAAAACATCAACATTCAATTTTATTATGTGATATGCAACTTTATGTATAACATGCACATGTGGCATAACATGGCATAAAATCATAAACATAATACATCACAAGATCATATCTAAATATTAAAACTTATTCATTATGAAAACCATGTATAGTCTTCTTTAAAATCCACTTATTAGGCCTATATCCAAGGAAACACGTACATTATGGATAACGGAGTATCATGATATGTAATGGCACCTATTATGGACCTTATCGATTGTTGCACCAGCATAAGTGTGTAATGGCCCTCCTAGACCTTAATAACTACCACACTAGCATGGATTCAAAGATCAAATGCATTAGACTTAAAGGCCAGAGCATCAACATAGAACTCAAAGGTTAAACATAGGGTAGGTAGTATAATCCCCATGAACCCGAAGGTCAATCTACCAATGTGGAGTCAAAGATCAAACATATTATGAGACCCGAAGGTGAAGCATGAATCATGAGTCCAAGATCGAGCATAGCATGAGTCAATGGATAAAATGTTATACAGTGGCCCTATTAAACCATTCGGCAACTACACTTGCATAGAAATATGTGTAGTGGTTCTGTTGGACCCTCCAGCAACTACACTCGTATAGTTGCCCAAAGGCTCAAATATAGTATCTATAAGCACCCTAGCAACTATTTTCACTCCTAATTAACCAGTAAACCTATAGGTCTAAGTTGTTTACTTGTATGGGCCACTAACCAAATTTGCTTCTAGTTTCACCATCTTAAAATAGATTGAGTGAATTTTACCTTAAGGAAAATAAATGTTCTTCACCATTCATTAATCCCATTATATTACCATTCATGCAACATAAGCACATTGATTAACACATCAACGTATCTATGTTGTATGCATAATAAACATCATCATAAGCATTTTACTCTTTAAATCACTTTAGGCCATTTTTTCCTTATATCTGTCCCAGTTTATCATAAGCATTTTATGAATGCCAAAAGCACCTATCCATTTCAATATTAGCCATTCAGCCATATCATAAGCTCATTTGTGCATTATGGTGTTTCCTAACTACATATGCCATCCATATCATCATTTCATTAAACATCTATCAATTCCCATATTATGCCATTCATTTTATGTACTCATTATCAATTACATCAATAATATCCCATATATTATCCATTTCAAGCCTTATATGGTGCATACATATATAATTGCATATAAGCCATTTGACCAAGCCATCACACATGCATAAATATTTCATTCTACCACATTACACATAGCATCTCAATTCCCTCTACTCATTATCATTCACGTGTTCATGCATCTTCCATAATTTGTCTAACATTAAACATATACATATATACATACACCAATAAGCCATTTGGTCATTAAGCCTCTAAGCATCCATAACCATTATTCAACCATGTTACACATTCTTTCTCATGTAGACATACATCATCAATAACATGTATATGAGAGACATACATACTTTATGGCCATTTGGCCATCATACTCCATACATGTTTGACATATATTTCAACCATATTAAATACATTAATGCACATCCATAATGCCAATTAACATGATTAAAAGTCATTAATGTTCATAATTAATCAATTAAGCATAAACATACTTAATTACATAATATGCACATTTTAGGGCACACACAATTTAGCACAATTTATCTCACTTACACTTACTCAAAGTATGTACATAAACTATCTTCATCTTATATGTTATAAGCATAAGCTACATGTATTATTAAGTCATCCATACACCTATATGCCTTTATGCTCATTCAGCCTTACATACACTTACAAGGCACCTATCCATTACAATTCCATAATTTACTCAGTATACATCCAACGTATCATGCAACATATGTTCAGATCATATACATGCATAATTCATCATTTACACAATCATATATACTTACATAATATACATACATTATATACATCACACAATGTATACATCCATACACATTTTTATCAATTCAATTACATCAATACACCTCAAAAATACCACTTAATATAAATAAAGCCATTAATGCTCTTAATTAGACATTATTCTCATTATTACCCATTTTTACATAATATGTTTATTTAGGCATATACCAAATAAACACAAATTGTTTCAAGTACACATACTATAAGGGATACACTTACCACACTTACTTTAAAATACTCCTTAAAGCCTCAATTAGCCTCCTTTGGCAAAACCCCGTTAACTCTCTCATGCTTCTCTTTGAACATAATTCTCCTTATAAATCAAAAATTCATAAAAATTAAAATATGCTTCCATAAATCAAAATAACCATAAACATTTCTTCTTGGGCACTTAAGGAATCTTAGAAAAATATACGACCATGCAAAAACCCATCTTCAAATTTTGGAGTTACTATTCACCATTTTCATTCAAAAATTCATATCAATTCAAACACACATCCAAATCAAAATTCAACTTTATATATCTTGTTTTGAGACCCTAAGACACCCCTAAAAATTATAAAACTCCACAAATAAACCATTTCTCAAAACTTGGTTACTATTCATCTTATAACTTTCAAAAATTCATAATAAAATCATTAAGGCATCCAAACTTGAATCTAACTTAATAAATGTGTTCTTGGGCACTCATAGAATACTAGAATAATGTTAGATCGAATAAATCTTATCTCCTTCAAAATCGAATTACTATTTACCCACTTGATCTTCCTCACAAACCTATTATATTTTCCTTGTTTTCTTGCTTCTATGGGGTTTTAGAGACTATAGAGGGGTTGATTGAGGGTTTAGAAGTGAGAGCTTAGAGGAAGAGTGAGATGAAAATGATGAATGAGAGGGAGGAAAAAACTCAACTGTTTGGGGGAGAATAAGCATATTTTTTTACTATTCACACTTGACTAAAAAGTCAAGTTGCCTTTTATAAGAAAATATGGCTTTTCCCTTCTTTACCCAAATGTTCCCTCAACTTTCTCTCTGTTAACCTCAAAGTTCCTGAACTTTTTTCTTTGTATCCTATTAGTCCCTCATCTTTATTTTCCTAATTTTTAACCTTCTTAATGACCTTATTTTCTTTCGAAACTTTACCCAAAGATGTCTTACAATTAATGTCATCATTATATAATATCAATACGAATCAAATCCCGAGAGAAACTATTCATCCTTGAGAGATACTTTTCCATGTATACACTTGTTATCATTTAATTTCCATTCGAATGTTTCTTATTTCATCACCAAACTATAAAAATAAACTATTTACCACTAAAACTCTCTCACTCTCTTTATCAGTAAGGTTAAAAATCCTATTCCCATACATAATGTCACTATTTAAGACTTTAAGATTCACTATTTAGGTCTTTGGGATTTCACTATTCACAATCTTGTTCGTTTCCACTTGTTAGACTTCCAAACCTTCTTTTTTACATACCAAATTGTACTCTACAACAAACTTATAACTTTATCCTTTGATCAATAAAAAATTCCTGATCATGTCCTGAAAAGTCACTATTCATGACCCCTGGT
Organism: Hura crepitans; assembly: GCA_948208565.1. Classification (NCBI taxonomy): domain Eukaryota; kingdom Viridiplantae; phylum Streptophyta; class Magnoliopsida; order Malpighiales; family Euphorbiaceae; genus Hura; species Hura crepitans. The sequence goes on from CANXYI010162817.1 coordinate 13,320, forward strand.
GTCATTATTCACAAATGTCTAAATTTTTGGGCGTTACAATATTTTTATCATAAGTAATGTTTATTTACTTGGTGCACTAGCATAAAATTTAAATGAGTAGAAATATTGAAAGTGTAGTGCAAAAATTGTTAAAATACATGTAACTAATATTAAACGAACATTGTGATTGTAGGAAGCATATAAGGACTCTAGTTTTTTTAATGTTATTATCAAATTTTTAGATCACTTGTTAATAGAAAATAATTTTGGATGTCTAAAAATTATCAATTCCCTGATTGTCTACATTTAGATCACAAAGTGGTCAAGGATCCAACAATAGAACTATTAAATACTATTGTTAATCATATTAATTCTTTAAATGAGTCTTTTGAAAAATTTACAACATCTATAGAAAAGGTTTCAAAGCATTTAAAAGAATTGGCTATGAGGTAGAGCGAGTTTGAAAATTATTTCTCAAAAAAAATAAACTTTAGGTTTTGTTGGGAGCTCTAGGTACCAAAATGAGTATGAGAAGTTGAAAGAGGTAAGAAACCTAAAATTTCACACTAAAAAATAATTCCAGATCCTTGAAGTAGGTCTATAATTCAATCTAAAAAAAAGTTAAAGATTGTTCTAAAATATTATGGTGTGGAGCAGACTCACATTAGTAGTATTAGAGTCTTGGTTAGGAGTTTTAAAAGTGAAATAGAAGGTTTAGGACATGAGTGAATAAGTTTTGGAGTCAAAATAAGAAAGGTAACCTACTATAGCAGGTCACAAGGACTTTATAGTTAAAAAAGTGTAAGTTAAGGAGTTTTTAGTTAAGAATTAAAGTTAAGCGATTTGTCTATTGCAAAGATTATAGTTGAGTGACTTTAGATAAAAATTACTCTAATACTAGGCAAATTGGACCCTATAAAAGTAAGAAGAAATTACATAATTTGTACTAATTTTAATTTTAATTTTCAAAAAATATACCATAAACCTTTTAACTTTCAATAATACTCTTTTTCTAAGTTTCAAATTTTAAATATACACCAAAATATATTATGCAGAAAGGTATAACAAGGTATAAGAATCTGTTATACCATATTGTACTATTTTTCAAAATATTCTATAAAAAAGTATAATTGGTTGTTATACCTAGTTGTACCAATTTTTAGCATCTTCTACAGAAATGTATAATACAATGATAGATTTCACATTGTTTTACTGGGGACGAGGCAGTTAGTGTTTAGAGTTGCCATCCGGCTCTAAACTAGGACCACTAATCTTTTGCCCATAAAGGGTTCAAAATTAGATCTTATTTATGCTCCAATAATATACCTTCTTTTATGTTCTAATGTTTATCAATCTCGTATCATGCAAGTAAATATTTTAATTTAAAGCATTCATGTCACCTTTTTATATAGAGAAAATAAATTACAATATTCAGAATATATAACAAATATAAATGTAAATGAACATCTATAAATTGGGCCATTTATTAGTTATTGTTTGACTTGACAACTACCCATAATTCCATAGGAATTGGCAGTAATTGCCTAAATCCCATCTCTAAAAGATCAGCCTTTATTAAAATACATTTTTATGTAACTTTTATTAAGGAAAACTCAAAACCATTTTATTAAGAAAACACCAATTAATTAGGTAGAAAAACATTGATGTGGGGTTAGGCATTTTAACGTGTAAAACAAGTTATTAATCTACCTTTTACAACCCAAAAATAGTTAAAAGAAATAAAAGGTACAAAACCAAATAAGCAAATAAGGCATAAGTTATTTGGTCCTATCTCTATGTCATCAAGTCAGTACAAACTCGTTACGGCTTCGGTATATGTCCATGCGAACTATGATATATCATGGCTAATATATCCATCCGGACCTCCTACCCAGCAAGATCAGTCACTCTTATACAACTCAAGGAGAAAGATTAGTACTTCAAATAATAGTTCGTGAGGACTTAAGAACAATACCCAAACAGAATGATAACAACTTGTGTGATACAAATATGAATGATTGTGATACATGCCTAAATAATGATTATAAGTAAGAGAATGATAAATTAATCATACAAAGGAAAGCATGAAGATAAATACAGAAATTTATAAGGACTAGAATTCAAAACATATATCCGTTGGACTGCACTGCTTATGAACGGAAGTCCGTGTGAACCACAAAATAGAATAAGCATGCATAAACCTATATATCTATGCGGACTCTGATCCTTGTGAAAGGGATTCCGTGTGGACCATACATTAATTCCAGGATATCAACAATATGCACATTAAGGAACAAAAATAGTCATATAATATGATAATAGCACACAAGCATATCAACATGGTAAGCATAATACTTTGAAACATAGTATACAAAGTAAATGGAAAACTGTTATGAAATAATAATTCGCAAGAACGTCAGATCATACACATATCAATATATTAAGTTCATATGATTAGAGTGTCAATTACAGAATGGTTACATCATCTTAATAGGTAATTACATATGATTAAAATAATTCAAAATAATAACCTACTCCTATAATCGATATGGGAATTAAATAGAATCACCTCACGTATGATTAATTATGGGAGATCATTGGTTTACAGAAGTGACATGAATGAATGAAGATGAATACAAATAGAGGCCTCAAATCTTACCTTGTAAATAAGCTTTAAGCAACAATGCAAAGGTTGGGATTTAAAAAGAATAATTATTTTAGTAAGGGTTTCGGACTAGTAGAGTGAATCCTGCTTTGGAGTCTTCACCTTAGACTCTCAAAATTTTAGGGTTATTCTTAATGATTGTTAGTGGTGAAATAGGTTGATGGAAGGGGTATTTATAGTGTTTTTGGGGTGTATTCCTATCCAGAAAAAGGAGGAATCCTAGTAGGATTAGGAATCATAGTCCAAATAAGAAGATTATGCTTTTAGAAGTTTTTCATTGGCAAGTCTATATGGACTTTGGTCACTAAGTCCATGCGGACCTAGGCTTTGGGTTCACCCTAGCGGTTCATAAGCCCTGGGCTTAGTTTTGAGCTAAGCCTATGTAGTCCATGTGGATGTGGGCTTTGGTTTGTCCAGATGGGCTTTGGCCCATAGGCCTACTATTTAGGTTAGGTCTTGGTTGGTTAATGCAAATTTAATAGCACTAAGTCTGGATAGACTTGTACCAAGGTGGTCTGTACAGACCAGGGTTCTAGGTTACTTGCCTTATTGCTTGAACTTGTCTCTAGTTATCATCATAGGTCTAAAAAGTGAATGAGTCCACCCTATTGGAATCAGTTTTAGGGTTCAAGCTTGGGCCTATCGACCCAAGCCCTCCGCCATTGACATA
>CANXYI010162828.1:0-10234 GCA_948208565.1 Hura crepitans
AGCCTAAAGCTACATATGTAGTATATATGTATGTGTATGTGAATTTGAAAATACATAGTATACAAATGAATGGATTAACTGATGGTGATAAGATAATGAGAATGAATGATGTATAGATACACCTATACATAAAATGACCATATAAATAGTGACAGGGTGGTGAATGTGTGTAAATGAATTATGAGGGGATTAATGGATATGTAAACTTATACATATGAACTAAATTTGATGAAATTAAAGGAATATATATATATTTATATATATATATATATATATATATATATATTAATGGAGGAACAAAAAAATGACTATTGTGATAGCCTACTTGACAAGTAAATAAATGTGCTCTTAATTGTAGTACGTATGATAATTACCTCAATTGAATACGATGAATTAACCTTATAGCGACAAAGGTATAAAATGTATATTGGCATAAGCAAAGCGGAGTGGCCAATTTTCATTGCTAGTATAATATGATTTTATCATTAAGATATTAGAATATTTAAATAAATGACCTATGTTTAAAAGAGAACAAAATAAGCAAATGTGTATAATGATATTACTGAATAAGAAAGCTTATTAATGGTGTTAATAAGTGGAGATGGTTATAATTTAGCAAGGCTAAGAAAAAAAATGACTTATTGATATTACAAAGCTATCAAGTCAAAACCTTAAGTGATAAAGAAGCATATGTTAATGATTATGAAATGAACATTATGAAAGCAATAAAAAATGATAATAGTTTATGATGAAATTTAAGTGCAGAAGGTTGAATAGTAATGAACAAATTAAAAATGTTAAAAAGATTGATTATGACATATGGAAAGAGATAAGAAATTATGGCCCATATTAGCTAGACCACTTACTGTATGGGTTGACTAGTCAACTAGGGAGTTAATAGTTACTAAAGACTTTGATCCATAAGATCATTGCCTTATTATGTGGCGAGGTGCAGCTTTCGAGGTTTTAATGAGAGCCCTACACATTTTCCAATATTTGGAGGTCCATTAGGGTTGATCCCTATTATTCACTTTATTTTGAAATTATGATGTCTTTCGAGGCTGATCCCTATTATCAACTTATGTTGGTTATTAAGAAGTCCTTCGAGGTTGATCCTTGCTTTCTTATTTCTTTAGGGTATTAGGAGATCCTTCGAGGCTAATCTCTACAATCTCGCTTGTTAAGAGGTCTATTTAGGCCGATCCTTACCATTCAGTAATAGGAGATTCCACAAGACTAATCCCTATTGTCGAATGGATGGTGTGTACAGATGCTAAGGTCCATAATGTGGGCTATTGTAGAAGATTGATTCTGTTATCTTATGTCAAATAGTTACCTCCAGAGTATAGGCCTAGAGTTATGAAAGATGGTATCATAAAGTAAATGTGATAATAATAACGGATGATATTAGTGAAAATGGACTTGTAATAACCCAAAAAAACTTGATTTTTATGAATAGTACTTTCCCAAGACGAATAGTGTTCTTGAGACCCAGGATGCACTGAAGTTATAGGATGAAAATATTAGTCATAAAATAATTTTAGGCGAAGTTTGAAATCAATCGGAAGTCATTTGATTGGTTTAAAATGCTAAGAAAGTTTTTATAGTAGTGTGTGAATAGTGACCAAGGCAAAGCTAAATCATATATTATTTTTAAAGTTGTTGAGTAAATTCTAAAACTTATACGACATGATACTAAAAAATTCCATCAAGTGTAATGGTGCTAGAATTGAAATTTTTAGAGGTCGAAATATATTTTATTTGAATATTGAGACAAGTAAAAATAACATTTTAATTTGGTTTATTTTGATTTTTGAGCTTTGATTTTTAGAGCATTTAGGGCCATAATTAAAAATAATTTTGGGTGCTTTAAAGAGGGAAAAAGGACTTAAAATGGGGGAGAAAAAAAATAATGAATGCATTAAATATGTAATTTTCCAAATAGTATAAAATGGCCAACTTTTCTAATATTTTGGTTAAACACCAAAATTCACTCCCTCTCCCATTTTTCTCTCTACTTTATGGCATTAAGGGAGATTTCTCTCCATTTTTTTCAATCTTTCCTCCATTTTTAGACATTAATCTTCACACTCAAATAGACATACACCCTTCGCACTATCCCTAAATGCATAATTAAGTGTTTTATCAAAGGAAACCAACCAAAAATCAAGTTTGTTGAATACTGCTAATTTTTTGTTCAGGTAAAAATTTTTGAAAATCAATATTTTTCCCTTAATCTGTGGGTGCCCAAGAGTAAAAAATATGGTCATTTGTAATTTTTGGATATCGTATGATTTTATACGAATTTTCTAAAATTGAATCTATAATGAACAATTGTTAAAACAGAGCGGGGTCACAAAAAGTGCAAAGCAAAGATTTAATTGGGCCTTGTAGGGTTTTTTGAGCATGATAGGCATGTGTAATCTACCTAATTAATGCAATTAAGGCATGCTTTAATGTATACATAATGTATGTAAACACTTAAATATGTTTGTAAATACATAACTATTATGTGAATGGACAATTAACTTCTAAATTGTGATTAATTGATAGAATAGAGTGTGAATGCATGTTGAATGAGAAAAGAAATGGTTTTTGTGTGTGTATAGACATAGAGGCTGAATGGCCTTATGTTATGTATGCGAGTATATTGTTGAAATGTGTAAGTAATTTTAGCATATAATGACCTTGAATGATAAATTTGGAATTCATGAATATGTGATATGTTAATATTAAACGAAAATGCATCATGTATTTATGTTAATAGCTTTAGCCGAATGGTTATTTAGGTATGAGTATGTATATATGATGAGAAATACATATACATGGGTAAAATTTACATGTTATTGATAAGAAAAGCACACATTAATGCTTGTGTGGTTTTGGCTGAATGGGTTGAATAATTAGGAGCATGAATATTGCTAGATATAAGCAATAAATGGATGAAATTCATGGAAAATATGCACTGGCTGAAATGGCCTAATTACTTTAAATGAAATCATAAGCATTGATATGAGCATGAAATTATGGTATGTGTTTACTAATTGATAAATAAACACTTTGATTAAAATTTGTGAATGAAACCATAATACATAAAATGTAAGGCACATGATTTTATGCTGAAATACTAGAATAAGGGAAATGAGTTAATATTCTTGGCATAATCAAATTGATATGATATATGTATAAAAATGAATTATTAAGTAAATAAGGATGTGGAAGTCATTGAAATATGAAATAGCCAGTATGAGTAACAACATAAAGATGGATAGGTTGACTAGTAAGCTAAGGATAGAAAATAATTGCTAGGCATGTCAGTGCTTGATGTTGGTTATGGGTCCACTCATAGTCTTACCCAAAAACCTATCTTCATGATAATTGATTTCCATATAGGTGCAACCACCATTTAAGTCCCATGGGGCCATTACATAGGTTTATGTTGGTGCAGTAGTCATTTATGTCCTATAAGGTCATTGCACAGGTCCATGCTGGTGCAATAAGTATTCAGGTTAATGGGGTCACTACACAAAATAATCTTGTTATCCATAGGTTTTATGTTCTTATTAATATGGGCAGTATAAAAAATTAATCATATACTCTTAATTAGAGTAAAATTGATAATTTACACACTACATAATATCTAATTATGTGAATGATGAATATTGATAAGAATAAAATAATAACATTATTTTTGCTTATGGGTGGTTTATAAATGTGCTTATAAATGAAATATAATATTTGCACTATTTATGCTCATGAGTGGTATTTATATATATGATGTTATGTGTTTGGATATTATGTTGCTATTGAGCATGTTATTTCTTTCATATCAAATGGTGTACACACACATGGCATGAATTATGATATATTTATTATAATCATGAATGATGCCAATATACATTATTAAAAGGGATATGTATTATAATTGCATGCAATAGTTATTTTGATTACACCACTAAGTAATTCACTTAGTCCATCATTTCATTTGCGATGCATATGTAAGGAGAACAATTGAGCCTAAGGCTCGAGACATTTAAATTGGTAAAAGAAGGATCTTTATTTGGTATATTCCTAACTTTGAATATGTAACTTGATTTTGAAAGGTTTTTGCAAACCCATTTTAGTATGTGCTTTCATACTCAATAAAATGTCTTAAAAAATATTGAAGTAAAAGTTAAGGTTAGATAACATGTTATTTGTGCACACCTTAGTCGGGTATGGTAGCCGACTGATGATCGAACTAGGTAAGGGTGTCATAGGATTGATAATAAATAATTATTATAACTGGTTATATAGTAACCTATAGAATTATTACGAATAAAGATAGGACATATATGTAAATGAATGTAACAACATGGTACGTATATTGATTATAACAGTAATAATATAATTATCATATTGTCTAAGGTTAAATAATAGTAAATAATTTATCATATTAGTACAAAATAATGGTAATAAGTGACATACACTTAATAATGGTAACATATTAATCATGAAATATTAATATGATAAAAAGAGAATATGATTTAATTAGTACTGTGTTTTAAAATAAGCTGGAATTATAAGAATAAGGTGTAAATAGTGACCTTACATGCTTATATGATATACATATGTTGTGCAATGCATATTTCATTAAATTTAGCACTGAGTATATATGTAGCATGTTAATTTTTCTGATGCATAGGTTTTAAATAGTAGTTAGTAGCATAAGTTCAGCTAGCAGTATAGCAAAACACTCCCAAGGTGAATATACCATACTAAGGTGTACAAGAGTTAGGTTAGTGGTACTCATGTATAAAAGAGTTGTAGTTTTAAGCATGGATATGCACAACTTAACATTTCTTGCAATATTATAACTAACTTATATGATGTGTTTGATTATGAGATGTATGGTTTACACACATGTGTTAGTTTATAAACAGATATTGATCTATTCATGTTGTGTGCTTGATTGAATGAAATGTGTAAGTGAAAATTTTAAGGATGATTGGAGGATCAGATGGATCTAATAACTATGGTCATATTTGAGAATGGTTTTAAAGAGTTTTTTATAGGTTCAAAGTTTTGGTTCTTCATTTGGATAGCTTTTATGCTACTAGTTTAGTAAACTCAGAATAATAATTAAAAAATGTAAGTCCATAAAGAGTTAAATGAGAATAGGTTAGAGTAGTATAAGGATGGTTAACCTTTAAGAAGTGACATCTCTTGTTCATTCCAACAAGGGATTGGGTAGGTGGTGTTACATTATAGATGGTAAAATCTTTCCATGTCACTGGTTGTACAAGCACTGGATCTTTTGACAACATGTCTTTCAACTTATTGAAGCTCTGCTAACTTCTTTCATCCTACACAAAATTTACATCTTTTCTTAATAGATGAGTCATAAGTGCTGCAGTCAAAAAGAAGCCCTTAACAAATCATCTGTAGCATTATACTAAACCAAGAAAACTTCTGTTCTTTTTCATATTCTTGGGTTGTTTCCACTCTACAACTGCTTCAATCCTACTTGTATCAACCCAAATACCATCTACCAAAGCTATGTGTCCTAAGGAAGGCACCTCACTTAGCCAAAACTCTTACTTGCTAAGCTTGGCATAAAGCTTCTCCTCTCTCAAAATCTAAAGAACTATCCTCAAATATTGTTCATGCTCTTCTTTACTTTTGGAATAAACCAATATCTCATTGATGAAATCCACTAAGATTTGATCAAGATACTATCTAAACACATGGTTCATCAAATCCCTAAAAGCTGCTAGACCATTAGTAGGCCTAATGGCATTACTAAAAACTCATAGTGTCTATATCATGTTCTAAAGGCAATCTTTGCCACACCTAACTCTTGAACTCTCAATTGCTAATATCTAAATCTCAAGTCAATCATAGAAAACACTCTAGGTCCTCTAGGTTGATCAAACAGATCATTAATCCATGGCAAAGGATAATTGTTCTTGATGGTTACTTTGTTCAGCTATCGATAATCCACATAGAATCAAAGAGAACCATCACTCTTCTTAACAAATAAAATCAGTGCTCTTAATGGTGATACACTCGATCTTATAGAAACCATTATCAAGCAATTATTGTTGCTAAAGTTTTAACTCCTTTAACTCTATTAGAGCCATCCAATATAGAATTATTGATACTGGAGTAGTGCCAAGTAAAACCATAATACTAAACTTGAGTTCCCATTTAGGTGGCAAATCAGGTAACTCTTCAAGAAAAACATCCATATACTCTAACACTACTGGTATAATTGGCATCTAATTCTTTGCTATAAGTATCTTAGATATGAGCTAAAAAAGCTTGACAACCCTTACTTATTAAACTTCTTGCTATAATAGCTGAGATGACATTAGAGAGAAAGTCTACCCTTTCCCCTATAATTATGATCTCTGCCTTATCTTTAGTTTTAAAAAAATAATCTTTTTTACCTATAGTCCACAATCGCTTAATACTTGGATAATTAATCCATACCCAAGATTAAGTTGAATTTATCAAAAAGAAACTCTATAAGTTCAGCTAAAAACTTATACCCTTTCACCATAAAAGGAAACTCTTTGTAAACCTTGTTCACTACCACATGTTGGCCTATAAAGTTTTTAACCATAATCTCTAGGTCAAAAAGCTTTAAAACTAACCCTTGGTTTTGTGCCCATGTAGTGCATCTATATGAGTGCAAAGACCCTAGATATATTAAAGCCAATGCAAGAGAATCAAAGAGATGGAAGGTACTAACAATGACATTTAGAGAATCTACCTCCTCCTTAGCTCTAGTAGCATACTATCTAGCTGGTGCTCTTGGCTCTACTCTAGACTCTAATCTAGACTTCTGAGCTATTTTTATCTAATCTCTCTTATCACCTTGGTCTCCTCTATGACTTTGGGTAGAAGCAGGTGTAGATCTTTGTCCAACATTAGATCTCTTTGGATAGTCTTTGAGAAAGCGATCCACTGAATCACACCCAAAGTATACTCCTAGCTTGTTCTTCCAGCATTCTCCCTTATGCCTTTTGGGGTATCTAACACTGAGGTATATGATTATTCCTAGCTATAGAGATTAGTGCACTAGCAACCTATGACTACTACTTCCTTTTATTCTTAGCTCGTTATGTCTGCTTTTGAGACTAACCCTATCCGTAGAACTGCTGTGCTTATCTCCTAATTTGACCTCCTTTTAACTTTTTATCTACAATTTGATCCCTACTAACTACTCCTAGGCCATAGGACCTCTTCTTCTAATACAACTCTTTTATCTCTTTTTAACATTCCTTAACTATGTAACACATATCTACAAAAAGCCGTGAACTCTCTAATATTCATGAGATCAATCTAGGCCTTAATCTTAATGATAAACACTTTTTCAAACCTCTTACATCTATCGACTTCAGTCTATACCACCTCTTTGGGATATTTGCTAAACATGGTGAAATCCTTCTCATACTCCACTATAGATTTTCGTTCTTGCTTTAGTTCTATGAACTCTTGTCTTTTGTTTTCTAAATACCTCTCTATAATGTACTTTTTATGGAAATCCTTTAAAAAGAAGTCCTAGGTAAAATCCTCTTAAGCATTATGCTCTGTTGCATAAATAACCTTCTTCTCAAGTTAACAATTGATCTACTTTGTAATATGCTATGTCCTGCCTAACTAGTACTTTGCTCTACTAGCATCTACAACTATTTCACCCTTGAAATCCTTAATAATCCTCTCAAGATATGTCTTTTGGAGAGCTTAAGGTGTTGGCTATGGTGGCTATGGTACTGGTTGGTGGAGTAGATGCAACATTGTGACACCCCTTACTAAGTTCCATCACCGTACTTGACTATAGTGTGCACACATAACATTTTATCTGATCTCAACTTAAACAATGTCATTTAAGACATCTTAATTTCCCTGATATCCACTTGAAAATATGACTTTTCAAAAACTTTTTAAAATTGAGTTACATATTGAAAAACTAGGAATCCTCATGCCAAAATTTCGGCAACATAATAGCTATACCGAGCACTGTCCGAAATTTAGAATATTAACCTATAATCAAGCATAAATCTACTATAATGTTTCACATACATCTCTATATCTTTGTGATCACTTTGATCACTCTAATCATTATCAGTAACGACACACAGTCTAAACCTCAAGAAGAGATATCAGTCAAGCATACATCAATTTAAAACATTTTTAAAATACAAATACAAGACCATCTATAGTTTACAATTACAACATGTTATAGCTTAGGCCTAAGACTAATCACATCTAACACAAAGAGTGCATTTCTATTATCTATACATCTCATAATTTAATTACATACAATAAAATATACCAAAAGAGTGATCTTTTCTTTCTTGGCTAGATGTCTTGAGGCTTCGACTCAATTGTCCTCCTTACCTATGCATCATAAACAAAATATTGTACTAAGAGAATTGCTTAGTGGTGTAATATAAATAACTATTACATGCAGCTATTAACATGTACCTATACTAACAATGTGTGATGGCATTAATAGTACTTATGATAAATGCCACATAATTCATGTCATGTAAATGCATCATCTATCATGGAGAAATTGTCATACTTAATGGCATAAAAATATGCAATATACTTCTAATCACATATACATACTATCCATAAGCATCAATATAGCAAATATTATGTTCAATCACATTAACCCTTCACATAATGTAAATTATGAAGTGAGTGTGTAAAAGACCATTTTTACCCTTTTTAGGTTTATAAGATTGTTTTTATTTTACCCATGTTAATTGAGAACATAAAACATTTCACCCATGTTAATTGAGAACATAAAACATATGGATAATGGGATCATTATGTGTAGTGGCTCATAGTTTAGACCTAAATGACTATTACACTAATGTAAACCCATGTAGTGGCCCTGTGGGACTTGAATGGTAGCTATACCCACATAGAAACCAAATATCATAAAAAACAACATTTTGGGTAAGATTATGAGTGGACACATAACCAACATAAACTATGAAATTGCCCAGGTAGCTGTTATCTATCCTTAGTTAACTAGTCAACCTATCCATATCTAAGTTGTCACTCATATGGGATATACCATATTTTATTAATTTCACTATCATATTTAAGCATGAGTAGCTCATTTTGACATTAACATCATCACAATTTGATGAAATCGGTAATATTGTCTCATTTCCCCCAGTTTCACATTTAAGAATAAATTCACATGCATTAATCATTTACATGTGTCTCACATTCCTACAACATGCTTATATACACATTTTTAATGTCAAACTATTCATTTCTCACTTATGAGCACATATAATCAATTTCATATTCCTTTTAAGGCATAAATATCCATTACAAGCAAATACACCATTTCAGCCACTAATATATGCACATTTACATTGATAACATATTTCCAACATAAACCCATCACATACATAAAAGTAATGCTCATGCAACTCATTTGTCAACCTATTCAGCCAACACAACATCATGCATCAAAGCATAATTCCCAAGTCACATTTTATCATTTTTACTGTAGTCATGCTCCAATTAATTGTACAAGTTTAATATAACTCACATTATGCTTAATTCATACATTTATGCATAAATGATAAGTTTATAATCCTATTATCTCATACATGAATATATTAGGCTTTATGCATCACCTAATGAATTACATAGATAAAACATGTACAATTCACTAAATCTATAATGCTCATAAATTGAGGTTTCATGAATAGTACCTTCGAGGCTTAAATAGGGTTTTAGGGAAGTCGGGATACCTTTGTAAGGCCAGAGGAGCTATGTACTAGTAATAAAACTTTGATAGGCTAGAAAATGATGAAAATAAAATAATTGAAAAATTAGCACAACCAATAATTCTTTTTAGGCAATAAATAAGTGAATAGTAACCTAAAATGAGACTGTGCTAGGAATGACTCGAGATGTGCTCGGACAGACCCAAAAATAGGAGACCCTTAGGGTCAAAAATTCCAATGAGTTCATTGGTGAAGGAATTTTAATTTTTTGAGATTGTATGATATTTTTTTAAAATATATTATTATAGCGGGTGAATAGTACACCTACTTGCTTATGGAATTTGAGCCTAAAATTTTACGTGGCCTTAGGTAATCATAATCGAGTATTTTTGCAACAAAAGTAACTATTTTTTAGAAGTATAAATGAATTTTAAAAATTATCTAAAGTTTAAAGTAAAACTAAGATTATATGGGCTATTAGATCG
>CANXYI010162969.1:0-11067 GCA_948208565.1 Hura crepitans
TGTAGTATGCATTAAGATTGCCCGAGACATGGGACTCATAATGCAACGAGGCTTAGTAGGTCAACCACTTGGATAGATACTTCCTCTAGTGTAAATTTGGCCATAGGAGGTGCTGGAGTTTTTGGTCTTTAGGTCTCTTACAAGTATTAATTATGTCAATTGTACAGAAGGATACGCAGGATGCATTGAATACTTCTCGCACCCTAGATCTCACATCAAGTTTAGAAGTGGGTCCTGCAACAAATCATGCAGCAGGGGATGCTTCATCATCATCATCATCATGTCAGAGTACACGATCAGTCTTGACAATTGCCTTTCAGTTCCCTTTTGAGAGCAATTTACAGGAAAATGTTGCTACCATGGCCCGTCAATATGTCCGCAGTGTAATTTCTTCTGTCCAGAGGGTTGCCATGGCCATATCTCCATCAGGATTGAGTTCAGCTGTTGGACCCAAGTTATCTCCTGGCTCTCCCGAAGCTGTTACTTTAGCTCACTGGATCTGCCGAAGTTATAAGTGAGTTCAACTTGAATTTTTATAGTACATTCTTGTGATTATATTGTTGTTTAGTACATAATGAGGAGCCTTAGTGAGTTGAGATGGACAGCAATTCTGATTTTCTTTTCCTTTTTTCATCAGTTTTTTTCTAGGCGCAGAACTGCTGAGGTCAGATTCTCTTGGTGAAGATTCAGTGTTAAAAAATCTGTGGCACCATCAGGATGCCATTCTGTGTTGTTCATTGAAGGTACAGTTACATTTGACTTGACTAGTACTGAGGGTTCAATTCAAATTTAATATATAGAAAGAATGTTCAGAGATTTTTGTTAATCATTTTGTCATCTGTTTACGGCCATTGTAGTCTCTGCCAGTTTTCATCTTTGCCAATCAAGCTGGCTTGGACATGCTTGAGACAACTCTACTAGCTCTGCAAGACATCACATTGGATAAGATTTTCGATGAATCTGGACGCAAGGGACTGTGTGCAGACTTTGCAAAGTTGATGCAACAGGTAACTTACACATGGAAATATTTTTGATTTTCCCATGTTGCAACGGTAACCTTGCCATTGTGACAAGTGTTCAGCTGCAAGATGTTCTATTGGATAGCTAATAACCCCTAATTGCTTAAATTTGATTCTGGTATCAGGGATTTGCTTACTTGCCGGGTGGAATCTGCTTGTCTACAATGGAACGGCACGTATCATACGAGCAAGCTATTGCGTGGAAAGTGCTTGCTGCCGATGACAACACTGTCCATTGCCTTGCATTCTCCTTTGTAAACTGGTCATTTGTTTGATCATATAATTCATTGGATCTGATGCTTTCATGCTCCTCCCCTTTCCCTGAAGTTCAAGGAAATGGTTATGGTGGGGGGGGAGAGGTTTTGAAAATGCAAAAAGAAAGTTTTGTAATATCTATACTTCCCCAGGTTTGCTTCATATTTAATTTAATTAATTTTGATTTAGTCAGTCAACCAGTTTCTCGCCTCTTTTTTTTGTACATAAATGGTGTGAACTTGATTCAGTTGATTCAGTAAAGGATCCTGAACTCCTCTTCCGTTTCTCTTTTCCTTATTATTTTGATATTGCGATTATAAATATCGAAAATTTTTGCACTTTTGATCAATTAGTAGCAATCATAATCAGGCTTAAGTCTTGATTGGTGGGTTGAGATGATTTCCAAGCAGCAAAGTTTGAATATATTCTGATTGTGATTTTTCCTTCTCGAGGATTCTTTCTTATAGGTCTGTTCCCCACCATGCATTAAGTTTGTGAATTAACTCTGCCATTTCACGGCAGAAAGTTTGCAAGAGGGCCCGCCATTGATTTGATTTGGAAGGTTTTTCTGAAATTACGGCCTAATCACGTCAAAATTAACTTTTGGATCTTCTGATATTTGATTCAACTTTTCAATTTTCCAGTCAATTCATCTCCTCTTAGGGTAGTAATTGCGCCAATGCCTACAGTCTCCTTCAATGCGCATGAAAGGGACATTCTTAATTTTATCGACGACGGACATGCTTGTTTTCTAAAAAAATTTGACATTGGAATTTGTAATTTTATTGCCTTAATATATAATTTTTCTTAAATTTGACATCAATTCATTTTCATATTTAAAATTTATTCGCATCCTAAGATGTGCTCAATATTAATAAAATTGTACTTATTATTTTTTAAATTTGAAAAAAATAACCATTAAATTAAATTTTATAGAGTAATATATTATTTTTATTAATTTTAGATGTGCAATAAAAATTTTTTGTTATTCATGAGAGGGTGGCTTAGGAATAGGATGAATGGTAGTTGGAGTTGCATTTAGCTCATTCAGAAATTTCGTTATTGTCTGCACTGTCACTTCATTCAAGCTTTCTCCTTCCGTCACATTTCCATTGCCACCATTGTTGTTTCCCCTACGCTTCTGCAACCAATTACAGTACATTATTTTCAATTATTTGCACCTTGTTTTGGACTTAAGAAAAAAAAAATTCTAATTTTTATTTTTGCTTTCAATCTATAATTATAGTAAATTCAAAATAAGGAGAATTTGGCAAAGGTTAAGGTCAAGGAGTGCATACATTTTTCCTCTTGGATAAACTAGACCTAGGATCCTTTGTTATCTCATCAAACATCAACACCTGCAAGAATTGCTCTCCATCAGCCATAATTCCTCTATATATATATAAAATCACAAATAAGGTTTAATTATTATAATTATTTTTTCCTCCTATAAATACATTTTACTAATGTGAAAGGAAATTTTTTTATTTAGACTCATTTACGCTATTATGCAAAAAATGAATCAACGATATACATTTTTTATATGAAAGAATTATAATTGTGATACGTGAATGAAAACAATGAATCTAATCAAGGTATATGAATGCCATTATGGTCTAATGGTAGAATGCGATTTGCAATATTAACTAGACTCGGTTCGGATTTCAACGATTGAGAGTTTAAATATTTGAGAAGAAGAGATACCCCTCTCTCCAAGTAGTGTAGTGTAATCTTGTGCAAAAAAGAATTAAGCGAATGAAAGGAAAAATCAACGATCGGTAGATTTCAAATATTGAATAGTGTAAAAAATAAATGGATAAATTTGCAAAGAGAAATTAAAGAAATGACGGATAAACCTGTTTCACAATCTCTTCATACTTCTTGAAACAACTATGCAATCGAGCATCATCGTCTTCTTCCCTGGACATGTTTGATTTTTTTTTTTTTTATCAAGAAGGAATAATAAATAAAAACAATATAACTTTCTCTATATATAATATATAAAACATTAAGCACATGAAATAAGCAAGGAAAAGAATAAGAGCGGTTAAGTATGTTCATCTTTCAGTTTATAACCGTCAGTAACGAACTTCATTGAAAGTATAGTTCATAAATAACAAAAATAAAGGAAAAATAAAATTGATAAAAAGAGAGAGAGTATCACCACAAGCGTTATTGGCGTTGGTGTGATACTCGTGAGTCTAACGGTTATGCATGTCTTTGTTTTATTTATTTATTTGCAATTATTTTTTTATATTTGGAAAATAAGAAATTTCATTTTCCTTTATACAAATATGAAAAAATATATAGAACAAAGTTAAATCTAGAAGTATAAACATAACCATGTTTAACATCCAGTAACTACAAGGACATGGATAAAAAATTAACCAAGAAAAAGAAAAGAAATTTATAGCAGCTCACCAAAAGGAAAATTCCTCCCATTTCAATGTTAAGAAAGTTTTAGTAAAACCAAATTGGACGAAAAATTTATTATCTCTAAATCTCATAATCTGCATATATTTTTTTGAATGTGTAGTAATTTTTTCATATAAATTTGAGTCTGCTGAAATCCTATTTATGTAGTAGGACTCTACCGTATTTGTATTAAATACATTTTATAAAAATATTATAAATTAAATTTATTTTTACTCAATACAAGTGCATCAACGTATAAAATTATCAGTTCTTAATTTTATTTTTACTTGTGTTTTTTTTAAATATTTTTTTTATTGTTTTAGTATTAGATTGAAAAGCCACTTTAATTATGAAAAATAAATTACTTCTTTTTTAATATAGACGGGTATAAACGAGATGTGCTTCAGATTCGAATACATTTGTTAGACTCGGACTAAGGCTTTTCCAAGGACTTCCACCGGATGTTAAAAAAACCAAGCCCAACTGAATCCATCCCAAGCCTGAAGATGATCATTCTACGCATAAAGGAGGTAACATCTAAGAAATTTGGAGAAGTTAAAAAACAAATATGAATTTCTAATAGCAATCCGTTGCACTTCAGATATTACATGGATTGTCTAAGCAACACCAAATCGATCCAAAGTCGAATTAACATCCTCGACAGTGGACAGCAAGTCTGACAACACAGGGCCCAAATATTTACTTTGCATTATCATTTACAAAAGAAAGCATTCACAATGCAAGGGCAGAGTTCAAATTTTTGAGAATTTGGAGTACACAACAGGCAGCGGAGATTAATCAAAAACCATGTATTTTAGTTGGTGTCACAAAATGGCCAGTGTATGTCATTCTCTCTTCTTTTTCACCAAAGAAAAAAAAAATTTCAATTTTTCTTCCTTTTTTCATCGGGATGCCAATGACCAAAAGTTAAAGAGAAAAGATGGCAAGGCGGTGAACCAACTCATGAAAGCCATAGCTGTAGCAGTTTCAAACTGCACACAGTGGTTTGTGGAGCAGCTATCAAGATCATTATCAATCAGGACTGTGATGCCCGCAGAAGCACAAGCTGCAGCAAATGTAAGAGTGGATGTAATCTGCACAAGAAAGAAAACATTATTAAGCCACAAGAACATCCATTAAAATTACTCAAATAACAAATTGAGAAACATGTTAAACACATGTATATAAAAGTGAAGACCCCAATTTAAACTTTCATAGCTTCACCAGAAGTGCCAAACATGACACAGAAGATCTCTGATCCATTTCAAAGGGCCAGATGAAATGAGCATTACACAGATGTATTGTTACGGTCCTGGATTGCTAGAAAATTGCAACTCGTCTAAGGAAGCCGCGCACATTGGAACTCGTTAAAGAGAGTTGCCTATCTTTTGATGCTTTTCTGCTGGAAATTTCTTACTTGATTTTATTGATTAAATTCAGCCTCTTTAAATAGAGGTTACAAAGCTAAAAATTCTCTTCTAATTAGGAAATAACAAATCCTATTTAAACTAGGAAGGTTTTATTTAATTCCTAATATCTAAATAATCCTATTTAAACTAGGAAAGTTTTATTAATTCCTAACAAAGAATTCTACCATAAATAAAATACTTCCTAAACCTAATTCTTAATCTTAATACCATAACATGTATCCACAGTGAGGAACGTCATAAATATTATATTTGCTTTCCAACTTCATGTGATTAATAGTATAAGGGCATAATCCAATTAATATGCATGATTTATGATAAATCATTTCTAGGTCTTTCGGCATACAGCTCAACAAGGTATCTTAGGACATGAATATGCCAAAGCTCAAGTGTCACGACAACTGTAGTAAAAACAGTAGATGCAATGAAAATGTTTGCAAAGACCACGCACAGAGAAAATAAATTAAATTATTTCATGCCAATTTAGACTTCATGCCGACCTGCAGACGGATGAGATGAAATTCCCCAATCTTTCTGCAGGTAAATTTCATCCAGTCATGAACATATAACTAACTAATACACACTTTTACCCAAGAAACCTCACTTGAACAATGACCTTGACTATTTGATTGATTCTTTTTCTGTTTTCACTCTTTTGGCCCGCCATTGGACCCTTCCACGAAGTCCTTTCCCCTCATAATAACAATATTTTCTCCAGACCCTCCTGATTCTTCTCCGTCAACAATCTCCGTTAATACTGCATAGCAGATTGAAAGCGAAAAAAGTTGAAGGTAGATTACAATCCACATTACACACAAATCTCATCCCGTTGCCCCTATGTCCACCTCTGCCTCTTAGCCACTTCAGTAACATTGCTCTCTCTCTCCCCATCTCTCAAACCCCTACCCTAAGAAAATCCCTATATTTCTTCTCGCAAATCCAGTCTATCTCCTTGCCTCATCCCTCAGCCCACAGGAATTATTCAAGTTGCCATGCTTGATCTGCATTTGATTGGCAAGTTCTTCTACAATCTTGGATCTGCAACTTAACTCTATGAAAAACGATTCCATTTCTTCATAAAATGTGTTTTCTCCTCAGAATCCACCTTGAGATGAAGTGCTGATCAAATATTAAGCCTCATATGAAACATTTCTGATCTCAGATGCCAGCTGCAGACTCTGCCATCATCAACTTGTTTTGCATATGCATCTCTTAAGAAGCAAGAACACCGTCTTCAGTTCATTTCTAAAGAGAATAATCTCCTTACAGACACCAGCTCGAGATTTAACTTGATTTAGCAAAAAAGTAATTTGTTATGCAGCAGAGGACCTAGCAGCTTCTTTATTTTTTCCCCTTTCTTTTTCCATGTATTACTCATCCCTCTATGTACTACCTAGAAGAACTTTTCTTTCATCAATGTCCATTTCAGTTCATATTTATTTATCTTTTTGATTTCCCATCTTTTTTTTTTCTTCCTGATATTTTGAGCTGCTGAATTTTGGTTAATAATGGTATTTGGTTTCTTTGTTTTTCTGCAGTAGAAATAGGCCTGGCAGATGGCGAAGGTGCAGCTGGGCTCCTATCAGTATGATTAAGAGCAGGTATAACATGGATAAGGTGGCTCAGGTATGACATATTATAAATTTATACTAGTTTGGTTTCAAAAATATGACATCATCATGTTACAAATCTCATCCCTTAAAAACATTCCCATTTCTCTTTTCCAATCATCTAACTGAGGAGGAGAATGTTGACACAGAGCAGAAGAGGGAGAGGAGCAATAGAAAGAAAATTAATTAGGAGAAGGAAGTTTGTTCAAGTGGATTCCATGCTGCATCAAAAGAGAAAAAAAAATGACAAAATAGTCAAGGTCAGCATTCCAGTGAGTTTTTCTACTAGATTCTGGCCAAAAGGACATTACAACATGCAGATAAAGGTCGAGGATTTTCAAGAGCAAAATTGGAGTCCAAAGGGAGTATTGATATGTTGAAGGGTGAGGGAGTATTTACCCAAGATTATGCTATTTACAAGTCAATATAGAGTTCACTCAGTAGAATAATCAAGTAGCAGTGCATTTGCTTAGAAATTCGGTGCGACTCTCTGGGAAGATGTTTCAAGAATAGAACAAACCAATTTAAAAACCTTAATACTAGTACGCAGCTTCATCAAGAATGACCATAACTAAGTACAATCCAGACGAAACATAATAATTCCAGAAACTAAATACATAGTTGAAGCAAGCAGCAGAACATGTAAAAGACAAAACATTATTTGTACTCAATGTCATTATATTATTCTTACCCCATCACCAACAGCAAACAAGCTGACAACTCGATAGTTCTGCAAAGAGCGCATCACCAAGAGAGCATAAATATCAACAATAGCTAAGGTAAGGCTCCACAAGCACTGCAAACCAGCAGCCGCAACAAGGTAGCTGATGTACCACACATTAGAAAAATTTTGATGTTATTAAAAAAAAAATCAACAACATGATTATATTATGCATTTGTATGAGAAAGCATAAGCTATTATTGTGTCTGCATAAAATATTTTGATCGAGCTAAACATTTGTAAAACAACATGTCCAACAATCAAGACTTTGCAAGATTTTCAGTGTTGATTGGCATCAATTTATTCCAATAGACTTCCCAGCAATTCATTCTGCAAGAGGCAACAACTGAATCACAAATAACTGCACCGTTGACCTAAAGCTTGTCCGTTGTTAGTTCCCATTGCTTCCAATTGTTAGTTCCCATTGCTTCCAAGTGTAAAACGTGTTAAACATACTCCACAGCTTGTTTCAGTATAAGCGGTTATCATCAAGATGATTGATTCATTCTCTTCAAGATTTTATCAAGTGTACCAGGCTGAGAATTAAATTGTGCATAGGGTTATTGAATTAATAACTTAATTTTATTATAAGTTAAAATGTAAATTGAACTTACTCCATTTTTACAGACCAAAAAAAATATGAGTTAGATTAACTGAAGATTCCATTATATGATCTTTGAAAAGAGTGTAAACATAAGCCCCTTCAGAAAATTTAAGGGGAAGAAGAAAAAAGTTATACGCTATGCTCACTTGCAGAAACGGGAGTTGTTCCATTTTTCAATCCTTACTGAAAATAGCATGAGATTCCATTTCAATCTCAGGAAACCTAAGCCAAACAATAAGAATTCTCCATATGCAAGCTAAAGTAAACATTCATATACTAGGAAATGAGTGCAGAAAGTTCTATCCTGAAAAGTATAGCCAGATCAAACAGATATTCTGATCAATTATCACTAATGTATCGTTTTAGCACCAATCTCTTTTCCTAATGTCCAGTCTAAAATTGTCGACATTGGTATATCTTATCCAAACTTCTAACATGATTCCTTCAAAATAGAAATCTCATTTTTGTCATACAATAGTTACTTAAAATCGCCGAAAATGAAAATCAGAGTAAAATCCTTAAAGCGCGTGAGGAATTACCAGAAAGCGGTCACAGAAGGGAAGTCGCTGGTGGTTGCCATGACAGCAAGAGCCACAGCAGCAAAGATAAACTGAAAAAGGCGCAAAGAAAGGCCGCCTTTAGTGCCTGGCATACCTTGCATGTCCTTCATCCTAACTCTCGGCGCGTTATTGTTATTGTTTCCACCGTCCGTAGTCGGAGGATCTTCCACCGGATGAACCGACGCATGGCTCACATTCATCTCTTCGCGCCACGCCTCCGCCTTGTTCCGCTTTCAGCTCAATTCATCGCTTTCTCTTAGTTTACAGAAAATAAGTTAAACAGTCGCTTCCAAACAGAACAATTTCACCTACATTCAGCTAAAATTCATCAAACCAATGATCTTAAGCACTGAAAAATAGCAAAGCAACGGACCTAAATGAACCAAAAAAGGAAAACAACTGAAAATTCAATTCCACTTCATTACTTTCTCAAAAACCAAACAGATAATCCAAGATCTAAGCTAATCTAATAATACCTTTTCCGTAAGGTGATTATCGCATTATCTCGATGGATCTACAGGGTGTATAAAGACTAAAGAGAACAGGTGTCTTCTTCTCCTTCTTCCTCTTGTCGACCTTTCCCTATCTCTGTTTTTTTTTTTTTCCTTTTATTTGCTTGTTAATGAGCAGAAAGGAGGCAAATGCAAGCAAAGGAAGCGTCAATACGAGTTAGCAGAATAGTCAACTGAGATTCGAATATACAGAAAGTGAATTCTACTCGCTTTTTTATTGGTTTTATCAAGCGCGTGTAACACTGGGAGTTTAAACTTTTCCAGCTTTGTTTGGCGAGTGCTTTACGTTAAAGAAATTTATTTTATAGTACTTTTTTATTTTTTTATCAATAACTTTTTTTATTAAAATTAAAATATTTTTTAATTACATAAGCTAATTATTCAATTAAAATTATATTAGCCCGTGATTTATTAATCATAATTATATAATTATTATTTTTTTGAATTATTAAAAGAAAATTTTATCAGTTATTTATTAATTATTTTTATTAATAATTTTTAATTTAAGAAAAAAAAACTTTATCTTTTAAAATACTCTAAATATTGAAACTCTGTTAGCTAAATTTTTTTTATTAGCTAAGAAATTTTGAAAGTAAAAATAATCTGAAATTTTATCATTTTCTTAACTTATACATATTATCTAAATTTAGTCAAAAATTAAAATGTAGATTTGGGCTTTATAATTTTTAAAATTTACAAATTCACTATTTAATCTCTACGGTGTCTAATAGATTTTTTTTTAAATGAATATATAAAATATATCATATATAAGCAATATATTTTGAAAAAAAATATAATAGTAATTTTTTAAAGAATTACAGATGGTGATAGTGATGGACTCATTTAACATATAAGAACCAATGGATTATTTATCAAACACTTAATTCTTTTATTATTAACTATAATATCAATTATTATTGTCAAATTATCACGTATCAATCTTTAATTACTTACAATTTTTATTAATTATTAGATATTTTGAAATTATTCATTCTTTAAAAAAATTGAATAATTTAAAACGCTAAAAACATGTTCTTATAAAAAGGAATTTATGCTATTTTTATTATTAAAGTTTTTGAAATAATTTAGTTATGTTTAAAATTTTCTTTTGTCATTAGACGTAAGAAAATAAAATAATATTTTATTCTTATATTTTTAAAATGAGTCATTTTTGTCATCCGAATATACAGAAATATATGTAGATAATTGAAGTTTAAAAAAATAATATTTTCTTATTTTTAAAAAAATTTAATGGTAAAATTTTTAAAAATAGTATTGTATTTCTACTATTTCGAAAATTTTACTAATAAAAAATGATATAATCCTGGTAAAAAAAATTAAATTAATCAATCATAGTGATGCTTTTAATTAAGTCGGTTGATTTTGCATATACAATTCTACTTAATAATTTCTCAATTTGCAATTTAAGAACCAAGTAAAATTTAAGAAAAATATATGAAAAAAATTAAAAAAGAAAAATATATGAAAAGACAAACCAAGTCCAGATGTGTGAAAGATAATATATTATCTTAAAAATTAAAAAAAGAAAATGACGAATCCACTTCCGATGACGTGAAGATTCCCAGCACGGGCTCGGACAATGGATGGACTACAACAAGTCTTCGTGCTGCAATTTCTTTTCTTTCTTTCCCCGTTGGCAAGTTCTCGGTTGGCTTAATTCATGCAGGGATAAGATCAATTTTGTACATGAACCTTTTATAAATTATTTTTACTTTTAAATTTTCTAAATTAAAAATTTTTTCTTTAAATTCTTTTAAAATAATTATTAATTTGAGATTCTGGCAAATAAAAAAGGCTGCCTTGAAAGTGACCTCAAATTCGATTATTAGTGAAATGAATAAATTTTATTCATAAAATAAAAAGAAATTAAGGGTAAAAATTAGCTATTTGGAAAATATATATGAAAAAAAAACTCTTTCAAAT
>CANXYI010162988.1:0-13658 GCA_948208565.1 Hura crepitans
TAGAAGAGTTTATGAAGGCCTAATATCTATAGTTATTTGCTTAAGGTAATTTTTAGGATGAAATTTATTAAAGAGGGGAAGAAATGTAATGCCTATGATTTGAGGCTCTATGAACAGTGCCACAAGATCCGAGAAGTGTGCTTAGGTTGCTGAGTCACTTACACATGGACAGAGGTAGTGGCACTAGTCATGAAACTTCAAGGGGCTTTAAGATGATGAAAAAGTTCAAATTCAAAAATTTAGTAAAACCAATAATTCATTTTAAGCAGTAAGGAATGCATTAGTGCAATAAAAATTTTTTGGGCCGGGATTAACCTAGGATGTGCTTAGACGGACTTGAAAGTAGTGAACCCTGAAGCTTAAAAATTCTATTGGATCAAGGGTGAAAGAATTTTTGGATTCCGAGGTCATTTGCAAATTCTCAAAATTTTTTAGGTTGGCATGCAAATCGAAGTAGTTTGAAAGCAATCTTATCAATGGAATCTAGCCACAAAAATTTATGAGCAGATAGAGGGGATTAAAATATGAGTTTTAAAATGAACGGTATAATTTTCTGAGCTCTGAGTGAATTACTATGAATTTTTAAAGTTTGCCAAAAAATTAGGATGGTTCTGGACTTTTAGGACCACCCTTAACATGTCAAATGGGATCCACCTCATGCCAAGTGGCCAAGGAGGCTTTCCAAGTGGCAAACCTCACTTGACAAGTGGATTTCTAATTGAAATAAATGAAGCCTTTCTCCTCCTTTTCCTTGCTATTGCCGACACTAGAGAGGGAGGAGAAAAGCCATAACTTTTTCATCTAACCAGCAAAATGAGTGATTCCAATTGCTAAATTCACTTTTCATGTGTTAAACACCATGACAAAAAATAATCAAGCAAAAAGGATTTTTCATTTGGGAGATAAAAATCTTCAAAGTTGACTGGTTTAAAGTAATCCAAAATAGTGACCTTAAGGTGAGTTTTGGCTGATTCTCCTCTTTCCCTTGGATTTTTGGCTGCCATTTAATGCTAGAACCAGCTTAAAACCTATGTGAATGTGTGTGTTTAAGGTGTTTATGGCCATTGGAGTGTAGCTTAAAGTCTATGAAGGGAGAGGGAGTCCACTATGGAAGCTAGATAGCTTGGGATTCTTATGGAACTAAAGGCTTCTTTCATAACTAAGTGAACTTCAAGCCTTTCTTTCATGCTTTAAGGTGCCTAGGATGATGAATAATGATATGGGATGGCTGGAATATTGAGTTTTTGATGAATTTGTTCAATAGGAATGTTGATTGAATAAGGAGTTAGTGAGTTAGGGAACCATGTTTCAAAGGATAGGGTAATTAAGCTTTATTGCTTGCTAATTTTGTGGTGTAGAGATGCTTGGATAGGGTATATAATGCCTGAAATGTGAATTTAGAATTTCTTGGTATGTTAAAATAAAGATTATGGCAATTGTGATAGGAAATTATGATGAAATATGCCATTCATACTTGTTACCCGAGAACTACTCTTAGTGGATTTTATGTGTGCTGGTTAGTAACCTATGAGAAATGGCTTGAAATTGGGTGTATATGAGTATAATTATTTTCACAGCATTTATGTATGGATGAACATTGCTATAATATGGAAAAGGATTGAAATGATGTGTCATTTTCCTTGTTACTTGAGAGGATGTTAATGACAATATGGCATGTAATTAGGCTTATTGAAATGTTAGGCATGTGAATTGTGATGGCTAGACAATTGGCTACTAATAGCCTTAAATTGAAAAATGTATATTACATGATATCATTTTAAATATACCTTGAGAATGTACCTTTAAATGATTAAAAAGGATGGGACAAAAATGTATGGTAATGGCCTAGAATAATGGCTTAAAAGGTTGCTTGAAATGAACTATGAAAATTGAACTTTTATTTGTGCCTTTAGGCTAGATTTGAAACATATGTAAGAGTTCCAATTGTGCCTATTGTGTGGCCTTGGAATTGGCCTAGATGTGTTAGGCTTTGGGTGTATGAATATCATTAACAAAATGCTGAAAACTATGTTAAAATTGGACTTAAAACACTCTTAGAATTATATGTTCAAAAGTGGCCAAAATGACCTGCAACTGTCCAGTTGACCATTACTTGAACCAAAAATGTCACTGGATAGAAAGTGTTAGTTTCCTAAAAACTAATGCTTTGATAAATCATAATATATTAAACCTTGAATTTTGATAATAACAAGGGAATTTTACCCGATAGGGCCAAAATGTGGCTATACTAGACCGATTGAAAATAATGTGTGTGATAAAATTTATAACTATCTATTTTTGGAATATAAATATTATAAGAATATTTTTGGTTAATAAATGAACTTAAAATGTGCTACTTGGCTCATTAGCTAGACACCTACTGGATGGGTTGACCGGTCAATTTAGGGTTTTGCAGTTGCTAGTTATCTAATGTTCGAGCAGTAAATTTTACTTGTGGATGGAGAAGTTTATAGATTGATCTCCATTATATGACCCAGGTGTTGAGATTTTATTTGTGGCTAAAGAGGCCCATGGGCTGATCTCGATTTTGTCACATTTTTGACAATGTTTATTTGTGGCTAGGGAGGCCTACTGGCTAATCTTCCTTATGTCATGTAGATATTACTTAATTGTGTCTAGAGAGGCTACGAGCTAATCTCCATTATGGCGCACATGCTGGTGCAACAGCGTAGGTCTAGAATGGGGACCACTGTACTAGGTTATTTTTCCCTCTAGATCTAGTGTCTTAAAGTGTCGTCTTCCTAGTCAGGCCAATGAAATAAATTATTTGAATGATAAAAATAGTTGTGAAAGTACAATTAAGCATAATTAAATAGTATTTTTCTGAGTAATTGATAAAATATGAAGTAAAGGGTATTTTGGTCATTTTACACAGATGTGGTCACCTAAATTGATTCATGTAAAATATGCAGGGTAGGAATATTAATAATTACTCTAACTAATTTATGTAAGTCAAAAAGGCTATTTTATGACTTATAAATGACTTAAGGGTATTTTAGTAATTTAGCACCATGTTATATAAATTGAATCAACTAATAAGGTAAAATCAATTATTAAACTGCTTAGGTATGGAAAGGATATAATGACATGATTTAAATGCTTTAAGTTCACCATAGAGTATCTCGTATACTCAGGGTACCTATTTTAGTGCTGGTACCCAACAGCAGAATCCTGCCTCATAAAGCGTGTCGATAAGAGTTCAAAGGATACCAGTGAAGGAATAGAAAGTAAATGTTGTACAATTTTGATATCCATGTACCTAGGTGGGAAGTGGGTAGAAATATGTAGTTAAGTTTTATATACGTGATGTATATAAGGTAACATAAGCTGCTGATGTAAATAAAATAATACTATATGTTTTTCTTGTGAATATATGTTTAGCTATAATGTTTGATGTTGATGTGAGCCTCAACATGCTTTTATCTATGGCTTAAGGCCTACATTTGTTGTGTGATAGGCATTGATGTTAGGCTGAGACAGGGGGACCAAATGGGTTTAAGAGTTGTGAAATGTTTATAAAAGTGTTAAATAGGCTTTTAAAAATTTTGGGATAGAACCTAGACAGCTGTTATGCTGTCGGAATTTCTAAGTTTTTGGAATTGACCCATAATTACCTAGAATTGTCATTTTTGTATGATTACTCCTTGAATAAGGTATAGAATCAATGTGAAGTGAATTTGGAAACAAAGTTAAACTAATATGAGTAATGAAAGTTATATGAATGGTACTAGTGACCTAGAAGTGCGTGCATCACCTATACAGTTTCCTAAGGAATCTAGTGCGGGGTGTCACAAGTTTGTTTCTCATATAGGCTAATTTTAATATTTTAATATTCTTCATCATCATAATTTAAACATATTTAATTCATACTTGATGCTAATATTATATCATCTTAACTTAATCAAGAATATTATCTCATTTTCATATTTTGGCATTTAAGCATAAAGTCAAGTGCCTTAATTATATATATGTGCCCTATATTTCCATGCTTTCATGCATATTTTAGCATCAAAAGTGTTCATGTGACACTCCCTATTGGATCCCCTCTGAGACACTATAAGTGGTGCACCTACTTCTGTGATAATACATGCACCCTATGTTTTAAAACTATCTTAGTTAAATCATTTGTCACATTTGTTTACTAGATCAACTTACTTGGGATATATCTTGTCATCGTTTAGTTATACCAACACACCAGCTTAGGTGATTATGGGTTATTTTCAAGTAGTAGAAATTCTAGCAGTATAACGGCTATTAGGGTCCTATTACAAAATTTTATCAAACCTATTAAACACTTCTATAATCAGTCCACTACACCTGAACCCATTTGGTCCACAATTTTAATCTTAACATCAGCCTAAGCACACAATAAATGCAAGCCTTAGGCTATAGATAAATCAGACATATATATATACAGAGCCTCAAGCTCACATCATTCATCACAATTCATACATATATACAACTATGCATTAATCACACTCACATGTATATGCATACTCCACTTTCATTCATAGGCAATAAGTAGTTAACTTACCTTACATGTCCACAACTTAGATATAAGTATTGCTTTACCTCTAACTATGTACATGGATGATAAACTATGCAATAATTACATTAACCTTCTCTGGATTCCTCTGAACTATTGTCTTCGTGTTTTACTTAGCAAGTTCCTACAGTTGTGTACCTATGCACTAAAATAGGTACGCTGAGTATACGAGATACTCAGTGGTGAACTTAAGTAATTTAATCATGATATGCTATTATTAGCTTTCCTGTATAGTTTAAGGTAAAAATTACTTAATTACATGCTTTAATTATTCATTAAGATGCTAACTTACTAATATGCCCCTAAGATATTTTAATGCCTAAAATACATATTTTCCATTTAAATAAATCATTTTAAACCTAGTTACCATTGTGAATGAGCATGCCTTTTAGAAAATTTTATCATTCACTGGTATATGGAAAAATTACCAAATTGCCCTTCATATTATCCTCCTATTACTTGCTAAGGAAATCCTTTAATTTAATCCCAAATCTTCATTCCCAATGCTTAATCCACTTATTAATTAATTTATTTCATTGGCCCGACTATAGGGACAACACTTTAAGATACTAGATCTAAAGGGAACTAACTAGTGCAGTGATCCCCATTTTGGGCCTATGCCATTGCACTGACCTGTGTGCCATAATAAAGATTAGCCATAGCCTCTCTAAACATAATAAAATACTGTGTGACATAATAGAGATCAACCCATAGGCCTCCCTAGCCATAATCAATCATGCATAACTTGGTGACATAATGGAGATCAATCAGTAGACCTCTATAGCCACCAATAAAATACTCTTAAAGACTAGGTGACATATTGGAGATTAGTCCATGGACCTCTCTAGTTAGAATTTTTATCAAATACTTTAAATTTTTGTTCGAACTAGTATAGCCACTTTTTGGCTCTATCAAATGAAATCTATAAAAAAATTTACAGGCTTCTAGTTGTTAAACTAAACTATGTTATATCATGAATTTTTTTATGACATTTTTACTTAAGGAGAACAATTTTTTCCAGTCTAGTGGCATTTTTGGTTTAGGTAGAGGTCAACTGGACATTTATAAGTTATTTCGACCATTTTTAAAGCCAACATCTAAGGCTATTTTAAGTCCAAATCTGACTCAGTTTCTAAGGTTCTTTTAAGATTATGTTCCTGTCATGGGGTCAACTATATTGGGCCAAGTCCATAGCCAATTTATGGGCATTCGAGCCCGTGAACTGGGCCAATTCCATGGCCATTTGTAGGATCTATTACTAGCCTTCCAAAGGCATACTTGACATTTTCCTTTAAGTCACTACTTTATGCTTGACTTGCTAGGTTAATTCAATCCTTCCTTACTCTTTTGAAGGCCTAAATTCATTTGTAAATCATTATGATTCTACCCTTTACATAGACTAATTCCCTAACCACATTCAATATGCTTACAATCCACAATAACATACTCAGTATCATTAGTGAAATTAAAGCACTAACCAATAAACCATGCCAATTGCCTCAAGTACTTGTAAGGGATAAGCAAAATTTCTATTATTTACACTTAATTACTTATTTTCACATGCCATAACCCAAGTACATGCAACCATATCTCAAATTAACCTAATTCCCCAAGGCATACACCTAGAATTTAGTTAGTTTGCATCAAATAGCCTATGGGTACACACACAAAATTCATATTCCATATCAATTCTTTGCCCAAATTTACCCTATAATCACACCTAACATACTAATTACTATTCCAATTCAACATTGGTAGCAAGAGTTTCAAGTAACTCACCATGATTAGCCCTAATTCTAGTAAATAAATGAAGAAGACCACACCCTCACATATAATAACAAGTTGAATTCTAGCAAAGACTCAAGGAAATTATCCTTTTCAAGAATACAATCACTTTCAATTGTGATATTTTAGCCCCTTTAAATGAAGATGAACTACCTTGCATACTCAAAATCATAAGAAAAATGCTGAAGTCCACATACCTTAGAAGAAAAGGTGGAAACTCCTTAAGTGCACCCATTGGACAGCCTACCACGGTAGCCTCCTTTCCCCTTTATGAGCTCCAATTTGTCCTCCAATGGCTACCAATACATCAAATACATCTATACACAAGTCTTAGGTACCTTATAGTGTAGTTTTATAGAGGAGGGAAAAAGTGGAAATTCTCAAAACTCACCTTACTCTCCCTGTTTTATACAGTTTGGAGTCTATCACATTCCTTGTATTTTATCTCCCAATTGGCTATTGCTTCTGATGTGATTCTTATTCCTAATGATGCCTGATATATAAAAGGATGTTTAGGAATTGAAATTAGCTTAAATGGTGGCCGGAGTAAAAAGTTGTGGGGCTTTTGGTGGAGCTATAGAGTCAGCAGTAGGCTAGAATGAGAAAGGAAATAGCTTTGGCTCAAACAAGTCGAATTCCACTTGTATTTGGCCAAATGCCATTTAGTAGCCTACATAGACATTTGCCATGGTGTGGGGCCCACCTTTCCATGTCATAAGTGGTCTCGAACACTCCCAAATTATCATAATTTTTTGGGAAACTTTAAAAATTAATTAAAATTAGCTCGGACCTCAAAAAATTATGCCACTTATTTTAAAAATCCTATTTTAATCCCCTCTAGCTACTGGTAAATTTTTTGTTGCCAGATTTTGTCGATATGATAGCTTTTTGAACTGCCTCAATTTATGTGCTAACCCAAAAATTTTGAGAATTTGCAACTGACCTCCGATTTCAAAAATTCTTTCATCGATGGACTTAGTGGAATTTTTAAGCTGTAGGGTCCGATTTTTTCAAGTCCATCCAAGCACCTCCCGAGTCAGTCCCGGCCCAAAATTTTTTTATTGCCTAGATACATTCCTTATTGCTTAAATTGAATTATTGGTTCTGCTAAATTTTTGTATTTTGCCTTTTTCACCATTTTAAAGCCCCTTGAAGTTTCATGACTAATGCCATTACCTCAGTCATGTGCAAGCGACCCCACAACCCTGACCTATGTCCTGAGCCCTATGGCATTGTTTTCGAAGCGTCAGATTATGGGCATTACATTTCTTCCCCTCTTAATTAAATTTTATCCTCAAAATTACCTTAAGTAAATAGTTGAGGATCTTGGGCTTTCATTAACTCCTCTAGCTCCCAAGTAGCCTCTTCTGTGTGGTGATGCTTTCATAAAACCTTAACTAGTGCTAAGGATTTATTTCACAATTGTTTCACCTCCCAGGCCAAAACATGAACTAGCTTTTCCTCATAGCTTAGGTCAAGGTGCACTTCAATCTCTAACATTAGAATCACAAGCGAAGGATCCGACCTGTACCTTCTAAGCATGGAAATATGGAAGACATCATGTATCTTTTGTAACTCTAAGGGTAGTGCCAGCCTATATGCCAAAGGCCCAACTCTTTTCATGATCTTATATGGCTCGATAAATCTGGGACTCAGTTTCCCCTTTTTACCAAACCTTAAGATTTTCTTCCAAGGAGACACCTTTCGGAACACCCTATCCCTTATTGTAAACTCGATGTCTTTCCTCTTCAAGTCAACATAGGATTTTTATCTATCCACTACTGCCTTTAACCTTTCTCTCACTACCTTGACCTTCTCTTTAGCATATCTGATTAACTCTGCACCAACAATCTTCATTTCTCCCACTTCACTCCAGCATAAAGGGGTTCTATATTATCTACCATAAAGTGCCTTATATGGTGCCATTCCCAAGCTAGATTAGTAGCTGTTATTATAAGCAAACTCCACTAAAGACAAATACTAATCCCAGCTACCTTTAAACTTAATAGTACATCCTTGCAATATATCCTCTAATATCTATATCACCCTTTCTGACTGCCCATCAATCTAAGGATGAAATGCTATGCTATAAGCTAATCTGGTGCCTAAGGCCTCCTGTAACTTCTTTCAAAATTTGGAAGTTAATCAGGGATCTCCTTTAGAAATGATAGTCACTGGCACACCATGCAGTCTAACTATGTCCTCCACATATGGTTTAGCCAACTTCTCCAATGACTAATCCATTTTGATGCGAATGAAGTGTGTTGTCTTAGTCAATCTATCTACTATTGCCCACACAGCATCACACTTGCTTCTGGTCATAGGTAATCTTACCATAAAATCCATAGTCACTCTCTCCCATTTCCATTCTAGTATTGCTATAGGATATAGCAACCCAGAATGGACCTAGTGTTCAGCCTTCACTTGCTAGCATGTCAAACATCTAGCAGAAGTTCTAACATATCACTCTTTATACTAGGCCACCAATATAGGGTTGTCAATCCTAGATACATTTTCGTGCTCCCTAGATGCATGGAATAAGGAGCCTCATGTGCTTTTTTGAGTATTTATACTCTCAAGTCATCTGTACTAGGTACACATAACCTATTTTGATAGTACAAATACTAATCCTTTGATAACTCAAATCCTATGGCCTTTCCCTCTTTAACTTTACTAATCTCATATGATTCTCTATGATCTGGTGTCTGAAGTCTGGCCGTACTTGTAACTCTGCCAATATAGCATCTTTTTGAGTATATTGTAACTTAACATTCATAGCCTTCAAGGTTATCATGAACTTTTTGGTCAAAGCATTAACCACAACAATAGCCATCCCCGGATGGTAGTCATTGATACAGTCATAATCTTTAATTAGTTCTAGCCACCTTCTCTATCTTAGATTTAGCTCTTTTTGTGTAAGGAGGTATTTCAAGCTCTTATGATCTGTATAGATATAGCACTTCTCACCATACAGATAGTGCCTCTAGATCTTCAAAGCTAATACAATAGCAACTATCTCCAGATCATGTGATGAGTAGTTCCTCTCATGTAGCTTTAATTGCCTAGTGGCATAAGCTACCACCTTTCCATCTTGCATCAGAACATAACCTAACCCATTCTATGAAGTATCACTGTATATCATAAATTCTCTACCTTGTTATGGTTAATTCAAGATAGAGGCTTCTATCAACATCTATTTTAACTCATCAAAACTAGCTTGACACTAATTATCCCACACAAAATTCACATTCTTCCTAATTAGTCTTGTTAAAGGGGTAGCAATAATAGAAAATCCTTTAACAAACCTCCTATAATAACCAACTAACCCTAGGAAACTCCTCACCTCTATGAACGTCCTTAGTGGTTCCCACTTTAACACTACTTTCACCTTACTAGGATCTACTCTGATTCCCTCAGTTGACAATATGTGGCATAAAAAGGCAACTTCTCTTAGCCAAAACTCACACTTACTGAGTTTAGCATACAACTATTTCTCCCTAAGAATTTGTAATACCACTCGAAGATGATGTTCATGCTCTTCCTAGTTTCAAGAGTACACTAAGATGTCATCTATAAACACCACTATGAAATGATCTAAATATGGTTGAAACACCCTATTCATGAAATCCATGAAAGCTACTGGAGCATTGGTAAGCCCAAATGGCATCACCAAAAACTCATAGTGCCCATACTAGGTTCTGAAAGTAGTCTTAGGTATGTCAACCTTTTTAATTCTCAGCTGCTGGTACCTAAATCTCAAATCAATCTTAAAAAACATTCCTGCCCCTCTTAACTAGTCAAAAAGGTTATCTATTTTAGGCAAATGGTATTTGTTCTTTACTATCATTCTGTTCATCTGCCTATAATCGATGTATAACCTAAGTGGCCCATCCTTCTTCTTTACAAATAGTACAGAGGCTCTCTAGGGTGACACACTAGGTTAGATAAACCCTTTCTCTAACAACTCTTACAATTGAACTTTCAATTCCTTCAACTCTGTAGGTGCCATTCTATAGGGAGCAATAGAGATTAGAGCTATACTAGGGTGTACCTCAATCTCAAAGTTGAGCTCTCACTAAGGTGGCAACCCTGGCAACTCTTCAGGGAAAATATCAAGGAATTTAGATACAACAAAAATATGTTTAAGCTTAGAGTTGGAAACATTCATGTTTATCACATAGGCTAAGTAGGATTCACAACATTTTTAGAGAAGTTTTTGGGCCTTAATAGTAGAAAAAAGATTATTTACTAGAGATCTCTCAGAGTTTATTCTCACTGTATGTCCCTCTACAATTCGAAAGGTTAGTTTCTTATGTCTACAATTGATAATGGCTTGATGTTCAGTCAACTAGTCCATTCCCAATATCACATCAAACTCATTAAAGGGTAGCTCAATCAAATTAGTTGAAGAACTATATCCCTGAATCACTAAAGGATAGTATCTCTATATTTTGTTCACAACCACACTCTATCCTATGGGATTGGTATCCCTAATGTCAACATCAACATGCTCAGGTTCTAATCCTTTACTCTATGTTTTTTTTGTGCATATATAGGAATGTGTAGAACTAGGATCAATCAAAGCTAAAATTGGAGCATTAAATAAGTATAATGTACTAGTAATCACATTGAGGGCTATAGCCTCTTCCCTCACCCTCACAGCATATTGCCTAGCTAGAGCACGAGCTTCTAATCTGATACCATGATTGGCATTAGATGGCTTACCCCTATTCTACCTCTAGCCTCTATTATGTGGTTCAATATTAGAGGTTTAAGTCTGACTACCCCCTATTAGCCTTTAAGGACAATCCTTTTTAAAGTGATCATAGGATCCGCACTATAAATATTCTCCCCGTCTGTCTATTCTACATTGGCCTCAGTGCTTTCTCTAATAAGTAGCACATGTGGGAGGTCTACCCTTATTGCCCCCTGAACTAGAGGCACTACCTGCCCGAGAAGGTAAACGAGGTCTCACATTCGAGCTTGTTCTGACCTTTAGGTCTATGTCTGTCTCAACCCTTGGTATCATGTCTGATGTTAAGGCCTAATATGAGACTGTGCCTATGATTGAACTTATCTCCTCTTCTTCTAATCTCTTGATGTAGCATTAGACTACCCCACAGTAAACTACCTCTTCTTTTGGAACATGTCCCTCATTTCTTACATCATTTCCTCTATATCACATGCTATGGACACTAGTATAGCAAAAGTCTTTTATTCTCACGCAGGATACTTGCATTCTCAACTCTACATTTAGCCCTGCCAAAAACCTCTTAAACTTTTCTTCCTTATTAGGAATGAATTCATCAACATATTTTAGAAGTCTAGTAAAGTCTTTCTCAAATTTCGACACTGACCTCCTTCCCTATTTCATGTCTAAAAATTCTTGTCTCCTTTTTTTCCTTATAGTAGTCATGTATATATTTCTTCTGAACTCCTTTAAAAAAAATTCCCAAGTCAGCTCTACGAGCATCTTCCTTCTCTTGGTAGTGTTTCACCAATTATTAGCTTCTTCCTACAGGAGGTAACTAGCACAATGCAAATTCTCTGCCTCGATGCAACTTAATTGCTCGAAAAATTTAAGGGTTCTGTCTAACCAATATTCCACTCTAGCAACATCATCTTCTCTCTTTCCTAGGAAACCAACTGCTCCTAGATTCCTCAATCTCTCTAGAGGGCTTTTCTATGAAAGCACTGGTGGTAGAGGTGGAACTATTATAAAAGGAGGCAGAGGTAGAGCAACAGCAGTGGAAGTGTGTCAGAGTAAGTTTACTATCTATTGTAGTAGTGCTAGTGATACTTTAGCCTACTATTATGCAGCATCACTGGACTCGGGCACAGATGCATTACTTGCTCCTTGAATTGTAGTGGGGGCAAAACTAGCCACTTCTTCTAGCCCTCCTTCGATTGTTTGTTTAGCCATAAACTTACTACAAAAAAAACTTATTAGCCTTAAATAACATAATAGTTCATAGGAATTAGAAACTTAACATTATCATCCATGTACTCTATTGAGGAACACATTAAACCTAGGCTCTAACACCATTAACTGTGACACCCCCTGTTGGATCCCTTTTGAGGCCCTATAGGTGGTGCACCTCCTTTTGTGATAATACATACAACTTATGTTCTAAAACTATCTTAGTTAAGTCATTTGTCACATTTCTTTCCTAGATCACCTTACTTGGGATATATAGCTTGTCATGGTTTAGTTATACCAATACACCAACTCAGGTGATTACGAGTCTTTGTCAAGTAGTAGAAATTCTAACAGCTTAACGATTGTCCGGGTCCTATTCCAAAATTTTATTAGACCTATTAAACACTTTTATAATTAGTCTACTACACCTGGATGCATCTAGTCCCCCATTTTAATCTTAACATCAGCCTAAGCACACAACATATGCAGGCCTTAAGCCATAGATAAATTAGACATACATATATACAGAGCCTCAGGCTCATATCATTCATCACAATTCATACATATATATAGCCATATATTCATCACACTCAGATGTATATGCATACTTTACTTTCATTCATAAGTAATAAGTAGTTAACTTACCATACATGTCCACAACTTAGATATAAGTATTGCTTTACCTCTAACTATGTACATGTATGATAAACTATGTAATAATTACATTAACCTTCTCTAGAGTCCTCTAAACTATTGTCCTCATGTTTTACTTCACAGGTTCCTGTGGCTGTGTACCTGCGCACCAAAATAGGTATGCTGAGTATATGAGATACTTAGTGGTGAACTTAAGTAATTTAATCATGATATGCTATTATTAGCTTTCCTATATAGTTTAAGGTATAAATTACTTAATTACATTCTTTAATTATTCATTAAGATGCCAACTTACTAATATGCCCCTAAGATATTTTAATGCTTGATATACATGTTTTCCATTCAAATAAATCATTTTGAACCAAGTTACCATTGTAGATGAGCATGCCTTTTAGAAAATTTTATCCTTCACTAGTATATGGAAAAATTACCAAATTGCCCTTCATATTATCCTCCTATTATTTACTAAGGAAATCAATTAATTTAATCCCAAATCTTTATTCTTAATGCTTAATCTACTTATTATTTAATTTATTTCATTGACCTAACTAAAGAGACAACACTTTAAGACACTGGATCTAGAGGAACTAACTAGTGTAGTGATCCTCATTTTAGACCTATGCTACTGCACCAGCCTGTGTGCCATAATGGAGATTAACCTTAGCCTCTCCAGACACAATAAAATATTGTGTGACATAATGGAGATTAGTTTGTGGGCCTCCCCAGCCATAA
>CANXYI010162992.1:0-11400 GCA_948208565.1 Hura crepitans
GCTACCTAGGTCCTAAAAGTGGGCTACTATACAATATACATCCCTCTATCCAGTGTCTTAAAGTGCTATCTATCTGTCATAGGCCTATAACATAAATAAATAAATATATTAAGAAAATTCAATCTCTAATATACAGAAGAGTAATTATGATATCATATTAGGATGTGTTGTGGTCAGTCTTAAATTATGTTTATACATGTTGCATGGTTAATTGCATGTCTGCATTAGTGACATAATTTATTTGATTTATTCCACCACTGAGTTTTATACTCAGTGTGTCGGTGTTCCAATACGTAGGTTGTAGATAGAAGACCGACGAGCATCAGATATCTTCAACGGTGTAGCTAATAGAGTTTTTGTGGTATTTTGTTTTTCTTACCTAAGGAATGTAATAGTAATTGCACTCATGTAAATAAAGACAGTGTGGGTTGTGGGACACACACACACATAGATTAGTAGAGGGGTGTTAAGTAAGACCTAATTAAATTTCTATGTGAGATAAGTGATTAACTTAGTGTGAATGTGTGCTGATGGGTCTCCGACCCTGTGATATATTATGATTGAGATATGTTGTGTTTGATGAAATATTGGAGGACCAGAGGGTCCAATGAGGTTGGTGATGGTATATAATTTCATAGAGGTGTTCTTTTATAGGTTTAAAAATTTGGCTAGACAATAAAGCAGTCATTATGCTGCCTGTTTGTTTTAAAATGTCTAGTAACACCTAAGGATGACATAAATAGTACATCACTAGGCAGTGGTTCATAGATTAAGGTAAAGATGAATTAGATTAAATAGTCCAGTGGCACTTCTTGCCTATTCGAATGGAATGGGAAAGGGGTGTTACAATTTTCATATTTATTTCCATTTTATCCATCTAACAATTAGATGTGATAATTTATTTGTGCCATATTTTTTACATTTGTGGATTTGCTCATTTTATTTTCATTTGTCTATCTTTCTATTTTTGTTTCGCATCTAAGCATATTATTTCTATCATTTTTGCTGTTTTCATTTTTCTTTTTGTTGTATCCATCTACTAGTTAGATGTGATAATTTATTTGGGCAATATTTTATATTTTTTTGTGACCGTCTATTTTTGTTTTATTTCTATCTATCCTTTTATTTTTGCTTTGCATCCAAGAATATTATTTCCATCATTTTTGTTGCTTTCGTTTTTCTTTTTGCATTATCCATCTACCAATTAGATGTGATAATTTATTTGTACAATATCTTATATTTTTGTGACTGTTTATTTTTATTTGATTTCTATCTGTTAATCTATTTTTGCTTTGCATACTAATATATTATTTCTGTTGTTGTGATGCGAGTTATTTGATTATTTGGAATTTGATTGCTATATTTTTTGCTACGTCATTAAATCTCAGTGAAGTAATCTTTCAATGACCTATTATTTTCTGCTTTCTATTTTATTTTGTGTTTTATGCATTTTTCTACTGATTACTTTTATTATTGCCTATATTTGGTTAAATTGTATTTTAGGTGTCCCAAAATGTAATTTTATTATTTATTTATTTATTTATTCGGTTATATTGTATTTTAGGTAATTGCTCTGTATTATATTTTATTATCGAATTATTTCTTTCTATATTTTGTGAATGCTGTAATAATTAGAAAAATGATTTTTCACACGATTGGAAAAATAGCCAAAATATTTTTATTTAATTAATTAGTGTTTTATTAATAAAATGGGTTTTGATTTTTCTTAATAAAAGTCACAATATAAAAAAATCCATTCTTTTGTAAAATTGACATGTGAGAACCAAAGTTCTTAAATTAAATCGATCACCTAATTTTGTGTATGATACCTCTAATTTCAATCCAAAAATATTCCACGAATGCCAAATTAGGTAGAAAAATTATTTTACATGTTAAAACGAAATAATAATAAAAATCGATTTATACCTAATAAATTGGTGTTTTTCTAATAAAATAAATTTCCATTTTTTTTCTTAAATAAAAGTTACAATGATAACATCCATTTTGTAAAATTGACATGTGAGAACCAAAGTTCTCAAATCATTCTTCCAAATAAAAGTCACCACAACAAAATCCATTTTTCCAAAATTGGCATACGAGAACCAAAGTTCTCAAACCATTCTCCCAAAAGTCACTACAATAAAATCCATTTTCCAAAATTGACATATGAGAACTAAAGTTCTCGAGACAATCAATTGCCCAATTTTATGTATGATATTTCAATTCCATGTACATATTTATTTCATAAATTCAAATCGAATTTTCGTATTAATTTGAGGTATAAATAAGAGTAGGGTTCTGAACCGCTCTAGTTTTAGCCTTACAAGGTATTTCTCGATTCATTCGGGTGGTGACTCCTATCTTGTGGTGCCCAACTCGCTGCTCTTATGTTAATCAAATAGTAGTAGCCCTAGATTCCTCTAGCTTCCATCTCATCTTTTCATACTCGAGAAGTGAGGCTTAGGTCAAGTCTTTAGCTATTTCGATTTGATCGACCCAAGGAAAAATAAGGGATGCGAACAATCATCAATTCTGGGTAATGGGTATTTATTTTTCATAGTCCTCCTATTCAGTTGCCTATAATAAATACAAAGTTGGAACGACCCATCTTTCTTCTTTACAAAAACATAGGTGCTCCCTAAGGAAATACACTGGGTCTGATAAAACCATTGTCTAATAGGTCTTATAGCTATACCTTCAATTCTTTTAATTTAGTAGGTATCATTCGATAAGGAGTAATATATATTAAAGTTATACCAAGATATACCTCAATTTCAAAGTTTAGGTCTATCTAAGGTGGTAAGCCTAGCAACTCATTATGAAACACATCGAGAAATTCAAAAATAATAGGGATATGTTTAAGATTTGAGTTAGAAGTATTCATGTCAATGGCATCAGCCAGGTAAGCTTCACAACTTTTTCAAAGAATTTTACGTGTTGTAACATCAAAGATAAGATTATTTAGAAGACTTCTCTCACATTCATTACCATTGACTGGCCCTTTATAGTTTAGAGGGTTAATTTCTTATATCTACAGTTAATTATGGCTTGATGCTCTATCAACCAATCCATTCCTAGTATCACATCAAACTAATGGAATAGTAGATTAATTAGATCAATAGAAAATTGATATTCGTAAATCACTAGGGGATATTACTTATATACCCTATTCACAATCACACTCTATCCTATAGGATTACTGACTCTAATATCTATATCAACATGTTTAGGCTCCAACCCCTTATTCTATGCTTTTGCAATACATACATATGAATGAGTAGAACTAGGGTCTATTAATGCAAAAACTAAAACCTCAAATAAATAAAAAGTACCAGTTATAATGTTTGGTGCTGTAGCCTCTTCTCTAGTTCTCACAACATACAGTCTTACTGGAGAACGTGCCTTAGACCTTGTATCCTAGCTAGCCCTAGGTTGCTCTCCTCTATTTTACCTTTGACCCTTATTCTGAGGTGTAAGATTAGATACCTGTGTCTAAACACCCTCTGACTGTCTCTAAAGACACTCTCTTCTATAATGATCTTTGGCACCACAATGGAAACACTCTCCTTTTCTGGCTAGTCTACATTATCCGGAATGTCTCTTTTGAAAAGTATTACATGTTGGAGGTCCATTTCTATTACCCCTTATACTAGGAGCACTATCAGCTCGAGAAAGCAATCAAGGTCTACCTATAGAAGCTTGTCTAAATCTCTAGGATTGTGCCTATCTCTACCTCTAATACCTTGACTAATACTAGGGCCTAAGCTAAGACTGTATCTATGACTAACCCTTTCTTCTTTTCTTATTATCCCTTGACACTACATTGGGCTATCCCACAGTGAACTGGCTCTTCCTCTTAAAGAAATCCCTCTTCTCTTGCATCATTTCTTCCATGTCATATGCAGCTACCACTAATACTGCAAAATCTTTCTCTCTAGGGTTGGCTATTTGCATTCTCAATTCTAAATTCATTCCTATTAAGAATATTTTGCATTTCTCTTCTTCATAGGAATGATCTCTTTATCAAAATTCAGTAGCCTGGTAAATTCTTTCTTATACTCTAACATTGTCCTTCTTCCCTATTTCTGGTCAAGAAATTCTTGTCTCCTTTTGTCCTTATATGAGTTAGGTATTTATTTCTTTATGAAAACCTTAAGGAAAAACTCTTATGTTAAGCCTGCAGGTGTTTTTCTTCTTTTGATAGTATTCCACAAATTATAAGCTTTTTTCCCAAAGAAGATAAGTGGCACACTAATAATTTTCTTCTTCTATACATTTTAGCTCCTCTAAAATTCTAAATGTTCTATCTAGCCAATAATTAACTCTAGCAGCATCATCTTCCTTTCTCTCTTAGAAATCAATAGCTCTAATCTTTTTTAGCCTCTCTAAACATGTTTTCTATGGAGGAGCGAGTGGTGGAGATGGAACTAGAGCTAGAGGAGGTGGATTAGCAACAATGGTATGTCTGAGTAAGTTCACTATCTACTGTCATAAAGTAGGAGATTCTTCTGCCTACTATTGACTAAGCATTTATGGCTATGGCTACTGTACAACATCATTGGGCTCAGGTTGTAATGCATTTCCATCACCTTATATAGTTGTAGGTATAAAACTAGCCACTTCCTCAGCCCTTTCTTTGGGTACCAGTTCAACCATATGCTTACTGCAAAAAGAACAACCTATCAGCCTCTTATAGCATAAAATTTTAGAGGAATTGAAACTTAGAATGTTGCACTCATGTACTCTACCTAGGAACATTAAACCTATACTCTGATACCACCAAATGTGACACCTCTCACTAGATTATCGAAGAAACCCAATAAGTGGTGCACTTCGCACTAGGTCACCCCTCTTGAAATTGTTCTTCTA
The DNA here is from genome assembly GCA_948208565.1 of Hura crepitans. Taxonomy (NCBI): domain Eukaryota; kingdom Viridiplantae; phylum Streptophyta; class Magnoliopsida; order Malpighiales; family Euphorbiaceae; genus Hura; species Hura crepitans. The sequence goes on from CANXYI010162992.1 coordinate 4,870, forward strand.
GTACATTCATTTAACTTTGACCAAATTCCTATTATTTGATTAAGCTGAACTCCAAAATTAGTTCTATCTTTTTATAGGCTCAACTTCAGGTCATACAAGTCTATTTATACCATAACTAGCCATTTATAGACTTCTCAAATTTACTTAAGTCTGGCAGCATAATGGTTGTCTAAGTGACTACCCAAATTCTTAAACATGTAATAGCACTTCTATAAACATATTCCATATCTCCTAGACCCTTCTAGTCCTCTAGATATATCCCTAACATCATCTATTTATCAATTCATCAACACATGCCTTAGGTCACAATCAAGCAAACATAATTTAGAGCCTCAGGCTTACATACCATAACATCAAATAAAGGAATCTATACATTCTAATAGTCTGATAATTTACTTATTACCAACACGTTCTACACTTATATCCCTATATTCATTACATGTCTTTTATCTACAAGAAACCCATTTTCCCACCTAAGTACATTGAGTGCAAAAGTTGTACAATAATTAAATTTTTTATGTTATATAACCAAAATACCCTTACACATGTACATAACAAGTTACCATTCATGTAATTATTTTTAAAAAAATCATGTAAATTATGGATTTAGGCCATTTTAAATAATAACAGTCAAGTAATCGAATCATCAAGTCAATAAATGTTATACATACAAAATTACCAATAAATCCCTTATTCATGTACACTAGTTATTTATTTAGTTAATTATACCAAAATCTAGGAAATTTAATAATATATGCCATTATTAGTGTTATATGTTATTTATTTCCTTAAATTAATAGGCTCGACTAGATAGATGACTCTTCAATACACTGGACCTAGAGGGAACTAAAAAAGTGTAGTGATCCATATTTTAAACCCCGACCACTACACCGGCCAGAGCAAGTCATAGCACAAAGGGTGGAGATAAAATGGTGTGGTCTATCTAACAAATTAGTATAGTGGCCTTTTAGGACCTTGGTCACTGTACCGACCCCATTTGAAGATCAGTGGTGTCACAATCTAGTCTACCTAGCAGATTGGTCTATCTAACAGACTAGTGTAGTGGCCTTCCGGGACCTATGCCGTTACACTAGCATAATTAGGTAAATGGCATCAAGTGTGCAAAAGCATATGATTATCTATCTAACAAACTAGTATAGTGGTGTCAAAATGGACTTAAACCACTATACCAACCCTGCTTAAAAGTCAGACAATGTAGCAGCAGCTAAATCCTAAGTTGACTAGTCAACACATCTAATAGGTTTCTAAATAATGGGCCATTAACCTTAATTTTTGTTTATTTCTTTATTGAGTAGCCTCTTTTAATATTCTTTAAGGAAAAATAAAAACATATAAATTTTATCTCACTGTTAACTACTAGCCTAGTTTGGTATAGCCATAATTAGATAGTACTAGGTAAATTTTCAATCATATTTTTAAGTCCTATAATTGCTAATATTCTAGGCATATTATTCTTAGACTTATTGCATATTTAATTTGCATTTAATTACCATTTATTGTCCAGGTACATTTTTTATTCAAGTAATGTTCAATTCTAAATAGTTATAAGTCCTTTCTTTAACATGCGTTAATCATTTTAAAGGCTAATTTACAACCTTTTTCAATGTAGGTTTCACCAATAAGCCTAAAGCCAACATAAATTAGGCCACTTAATAGCCCAAACAATAGGCATTCATGCCACTTCATAAAATCATATCATAATAGCCCCTTTTAGGCACATTACAAACAACATTTCAAGTCACTTTTTAGTTCAAGTTCAAGTCTCATTTCAGGCTACTTTCCAAACATTTAAACTAGATATTTGTTCATTCATCAAAACACATTCAATAGTCCATTTTATATAATCCTAATCTCATACACTTATTCAAATCATACCAAGGTCATTATGCCATATTATATCCATTACATTAGGCTTTATGTCACGTATTCATTACACATATATTACCTAAATTTACATGTCATTTTTATTGCCATTACCCTTAAGTCATGTTTATCTAATGGCTTATTCATGCATTTTATTAGGATCATTCATACATTCACAATTTCATGTAGAGTATAAGCACTCCTACATACACATAATCATATTATCATGTCACCTAAGGTTGCATATACACCTCAAGTCTCTCAGCCATTAATGGAAAACACACTAAAAATTACTCTAACAACCTAATTATCATGTCATTCATTCTAATGGCATCCCTTAATAATCTCTTAACACTAAAAACAACTCAATTAAGCCTTACACACACATTTGTGTCCCTCAAACCTCTCGACCAACTAAGAATTTACTTCTAACACCATTCCTTTCATTAATCAACCGTCCACACCACTTAATCAACATTCAATTAAGTAAACGCACTAGTCTAACTACATCTTCTCTAAGTCCAACACATTATGGCATGCTTGAAGCTAAAACTCAACCATGAAACTTTAGAGACATAAGGTAAATGCTAGAATTCTCATACCTCTTACAAAGAAGAGCCAAATTGCACTTCCTAAACTTAAAGAACCTAAAACCATGAATTCTAGCCCCTTTCATGGAAGCTTTTACTCTCTTTCTTTAAGCTAATTGTCCTCTAATTCCCTTAAAAACTATACACACACACTTCATTAGGACTTAGCTATCATGGACATTTAAATATACCCATAAATTCCTAAAGAAAATCAAATAAAACCTATGAGAACTCACCTTACACCCCTACTAGAATGCCTATTGACCTTTAGACCATTAATGATTTTTAATTAAATCATAAGAAATCCTTTTTCCATGATTCTTCTTCTCTTAGTCTCGTAACATGTTAAAATGATTTTTAGTATGTTTAGCATTCTTAAATCAATTGAAGAAAGTGATAAAAAATGTGGAATTTCTCTTTAGGTGGTGTCAGTTCTAGTAAGAGGAATTTCTTCCTTTGTGAGTGGACATTGCCACTTGTCACCCATGGTTGACATGTGTAATGGCCTTTAGCCAGCTAATTGGCTTGAGTGTGACCTACAACCTCTTAAACTATCCTAAAATAGCTTGATCTTGGTAGAAACTTTGGGAAATTTTTTAAAAATCATAGAGACTTTAAAAAATTATGTCATTTATTTTAAAATTCCTTATTTAATCCCCTCTACATGCTCATATATTTTACAACTAAATTTTATCAATAGGGCAGTTTATCGACTACCTTGATTTGCATTCGAATCTGAAAAATTATAAGAATTTGTAAATGACCTCAAAATTCAAAAATTCTTTTAGTAGTAGACTCAGTGGAATTTTTTAGCTTCAGGGTATGATATTTTTGGGTCTGTCCTAACACATTTAGACTCATTCTTAGTCTGACTCAGTTTGACCCCATAAATCAATATCTTATAGCCCGAAATGAATTATTTGCTCTACTAAATTTTTAAATTTTACCTTTTTCATCAGTTTAAAGCCCCTCAAAGTTTCATGACTAGTGCTACCTCTTCAGTTCTCATACAAGTGACCTAGCACCCCGGGCACACTTCCAAAAACCAATGGCACTATTCACAGAGCCTCAATACATGAGCATTACATACTAGTTCTAGTATAGTTAGCATAAGATGTTGAGATGTTCTACAAGTGATAGATTAGGAAGTCTATAGGGACATAATGAAAGCTATCTAGAGTTCATGTGAATTTATGTTTGCTTATGTATGATGTCTGTGTGGACTTGTTGCATGTTTGTGAGTATTTGTACATTCTGGATAACTATGGTCTATGTGGACTTATTATGGCTCACTTGCTTATTGTCCATATAGACTTGTTAAATCTTTTAGTTTGTGTGGATGTTTTTCTTACTTATATGCATTTACCTTTTGTAGACACATCATAAATGTGGGAGCACCCTTTCTGGACCACAATAATGGTACTTTACAATGCCTATCCTGGTTAAAAATAGGGTGAAAGTTATGAGATTCTAGATCTTCTTAGATCACTTGGTTAGGGGAGATTTCTTTCTAGATTCGTAGGCTCTTAGAGCTCTTCTAGATAGGTGGATGGACATAACACACACATTCCTCCTGTCATTTAAAGAACTAGCCATAACACCTTTCGATTGGTTTTTCATCACTGGAGTACCATGCATGGGCAAGCTACTTCTTTTGATGCTTACTACTGCTACCCCTCGCTTCGATTATAGGAGGTGAGGGAGTTATTAGGCTTTGTTCCTTAAGATCATTTTGGGATTATCTGATGCAGAGACTTGCATGGGATGTGAATAGATGTAACTCCATTTTGTCAGTCTGAGGTTGACCAATACTTGCACTGGTTCCTTCTTTACTTGCTGGGCACAATATTGTTTGCCAATGCCAATGGCAATATGAGTTAGAGCTTTCTTCTTATCTGAGAGTAGGTTGAGAACATTGGCTTATGAAATTGGTGTTGTTCCTCTCTTGGGTGGGTTTTTTGAAGCTTTTACATGGTTGTTCACACTAAGAAAAGCCATTGATTTCTACAAGGCTTTGTGTTAGGTGTTCTGGTAAGTAATTTGTTTTGATCCTTTTTTGCTTCAGGCAGTCTTTTATGATTTTAACCTTGTGGCATTGCTTTTATAGGTTTAGGCATATGAGATGCATTTAATGCCTTGACCTCACAAGCAAGACATCCCTCGTTGATACCTAGTGATGGATAGATGGGTTTGACCATTATCAAGACCTTGGAATACATCTTCTCTAATGCAGCATCATCAATATCTCAGTTTTAGAACATGATATGATATGAGTATTTCTTGCACATGTACACTCATTATTAGTAATTTTTGTTATTATAACTAACACTTACCTTTATAGATTGACTTCGCATAGTGGGTTTTCCCACTTAAAGAGATGCTTGATTTTTTATGTTTTGCTCTAGAATTGTCTTCTCATAGGATATTGCTGACCACTTTAGAGGCTTACTCATGGTTTTTGGGAGAGAGAGTAATAGGTTGGCATATAGGACCTGATACACATCATATTCCTCAGAGTCCTCCCAACTTAATGTTATTCTGGAGGTATATTAATGATCTAGAGTTTATACGGGGCATAACTATTGGTATCTTAGGGAGGACATTGTTGGAGAGTGATAGGGTTACCTTTCTTAGGCATCTACTCACCTACTACCTTGAGTTACTTATACCTCAGGACCTCGTCCTCATTCTCAGGTAAATTGCTTGATCTTTTGCTCATTATTTTTTAAGACATCTTCTGATTGTGTACTATGTTACAGCTTACTACTACCACTACCTCTAATACTAGACCTTTTTCAGCAAGAAAAAGGGCAAGAACTATTTTGGGTTCTCTTGGTTCTCAATTTTCACCTCCTTTTGCTCGTATTGCTAAGAGTGGAATTTTTAGTCCGCTTATTGGTCAGTCATCGCTACCTAATAAAGTCATGGGCACCTTAACTAATATACAAGAGCTAAGTTACATGCGATATGGCACGGATGGAGAGTTCTCCACTACTCACCTTTGCATTGAGGACAATTAGCCAGTTCCCTTTAAGCCATAGAACACCACAATGGTATGCTACTTTTTTATTTTTATTGCTCATTATGTTTCTTTAATTTATTTTAACACTTTTTCCTTAATTTGAATAGGTAAAGAGGGCTCCGATAGAGAAGACTACTCGTATAGTGGAAGCCTTCAGAAAGGCAATGATTGATGAGACTCGAGTCCTTGTTATAAGTTATTTTTTGCAATGGTTAATTTATTCAAATGTGTATGTATGTATGTATGTTCTGCATTGATCCTTTATTCTTTTACAGAGTGAGTTGTCAAAGAGAGTTGTTGCTTTTCCTGAGACTTGAAAGAAATTAAGAGCTTGAAAGATTTCTAGAAAGCTAGTGCTTTCGACTAACAATGAGGATACTAAAGATGAGGATAATACTAAAGAGTATAATATATGGCAACTTTATTATTATTATTTCCTGTGAATTGTCCTAACTTTTTTTTATAAACAAACATTAGTACACAATCTTTTATTTTAAATACAATCTTACATCCTTATATACAAATGTTTGATAATTGATGACAAAACACACTTGCCATAATTGAATATCATATGACATCAAACCATAAATGGCAACAATTCATCAAATAAGTGCCTTTTGTAGCAAGTTTTGATTTAGAAAAGCTTGATAGCTCTTGGTCCTTGTGGACATGGTACACAAAGGTCTTTAGAGACATTCTTCTTAATAGGTAACAAAAACTATTGTGGACCTATCTAAATTAGTCCATATGGACTATGATGTCAACTCCATATGTTATGAGTTCTATCTAGATTTCCTCGTGTGTTTTGGATTCCTTGTCTTACTAGGAAAAGGAATGGTGAGGTTTGGGGCTTATAAATACCTCCATTCTTCATTGTTCATTCTATGCTTCATTATGTCTTTTTCCTTTAATCAACAATTGTCCAAAATTTTGGAATTAAAGGCTTTCTGAACTCCCTTTTTTACCCTTAGATTCTTGAGAAAAGTGAAAATTGACCATAACTTTTTGAATGCTATAGTTCAATATTGGGACCCC